>SNQJ01S0144245.1:21418-32348 GCA_010110895.2 Picea sitchensis
GTATGCAAAAGTTACGACCCCAGGAAGTTGATGTACTCACTTACCCAAACAGGGCCCACATGACTTTTGGCGCTTCATCTCCTAGGGTTAGGTTTTTGGATGTCTAGGACTTTTGTCATTCCCGTTTATTGTAAAAAGTCCTTCAAAGCCTCATTGTAATCATCTTCTTGCGGATGCAAGTAGCGGCCACATCTCTTCTCAGAGATAAGCTACCAGTGCCTAGCTAGTTTATTTCCATTCAGTCTGTAAGCATATTTCAGTCATTTGTTATTAATGAAATGAAGTCTTATTTCCACTGCATCTCTGTGTTTATGTGTATTTCTGTATTTCATTGTGTTCCTACATAAATCCGGATCATTTATTACTTGTAAAACATGTTATCTTTGCAATGCATTGAAATTATCTTGTATGTTGATAAGGCAGTGAAGAATTCACTGATTTCTTTCTCATTCCAAGACTTGTTTTTAAGTACCTTATTCTTTGTTTCTGAATGACATTTAGGACCATGAATCTTCCTATGTGAGTGAACAGATTGGGCACTTTCATACTTTTTTATTCTTATGGTTTTATCTGCTTTGTTAAATTGGATACCATTGACTAAGTGAGTGTGATCGAAACTTATTTACAATCAAGAATTTGTATTATCTTTCTTCATTTACTGTTGCAACCTCCAACCTTTTTTCAAATCCAATATACATTTATTCATAAAATCATTGCAATAATCGAAGATGTGCTAGGCTTGACCCTATGGAAGTCTAGGGGCAACTTCTAGCACTAACATTTTTTGGCATCGTTGTCGAGGACGAAGCAGTGAATAAATCTTCCATGGGAGAACGACAATGATCAGATCTGCTTCTTGATGGTGAACAAGAAGAGGACATGTGCTTGACTACAGATCTTTCACCATGGTGACTCCACTGTCTAAAGATTAATAGGCGAGTTCATTGGATCCAAGCATGGAAGCCATTTTGGCTCAAAGGTTTGCTTTCTGTGATTTTTCATATGTCATTGATTTTCCAAACCCAATTCTTAGCAGAGTTGAATGGGAAGGTACCCTTCCTACATTTGAAGGTGAAGATTGGGAGGTTCTGACTGAGCATCTACTAGATTTTCATGAGTTTACTCATGAATGTCAGATTATGCATGAGGATGTCAAGATCAAGTTTTTCAGATACTCATTGAAGGGAGCTTCCCTTGACTGGTGCAGATATCTTCCAGCTTCAAGTATTAACTCATTGGCAAGTTTTCATGATGCTTTCAATATATTTTGTAAAGTAAAATTTTCAGCTAAAAGTCTTTTTGAAAATTCTTGTGATATATTTGAGAAGCATATGCAGCATAAATCATATGTTTCTTCTGATTGCAAGAATGAAAATCATGTTGTTGAGGAAGAGTTTCCAGATCTAATTGATAATAGGAAAGATGACTACATAGTTGTGGATGCATTAGATTTTGTTTCAGATGCATTTGTTGTCTTAGAAATGAATGAAAAAATAGTTGAAGAAGAGGTCTTTCCTCAACTCCTTCAAGTGGATTCCTATGATATGTTGTTACATGTGATTAAAGAGGAGGAATATCGAGGAGTATCCTCAAAGCTGGGCTATCATTGGAAATGTGATTGTGGGCCAAAACCTATTACCTCAGTGGAAGATCAGTGGGCTAGTAGAATACATCTCCTCCTCAGATTAGTGAAACCAACTTCAGTTCATTATTTCATATAATGGGCATGTCATCCAACTTGGAAATAATGGGCTGATATCGCAGCAAATCCAAGGCTTGAAGAAAGGATCATCTTACTTAATCAGCTTCAACGTGTCCAAGGCCTGCGAAAAGACAATAAATTTGAATGTGACCAGTTAGAATCCTTTCAAGTCGTTTGCCAACTAATTGATAAGTCAACAACAAATTCCATACTCTTAGGCATTGTGTTAGTAATCAACAGGGAAAATCTAAGATTTTGTTGACATTGGTGGGAGAGTTTTTTTCGAGACGTCAAG
The DNA here is from genome assembly GCA_010110895.2 of Picea sitchensis. Classification (NCBI taxonomy): domain Eukaryota; kingdom Viridiplantae; phylum Streptophyta; class Pinopsida; order Pinales; family Pinaceae; genus Picea; species Picea sitchensis. The sequence goes on from SNQJ01S0144245.1 coordinate 23,416, forward strand.
CTAATTCCATAATTCCAGCAAAAAGATCAACAATGACACAGATATCTTCCATATTTTTATAGATTTCATTACCAGTTACATATTTGAAAAGGATAGTTGAACATCTAGCAGCAGAGGTTCCATATATTAAGCAAAGAATCATTCTAAATTTAGGGGGATTTAATTCCAGCCTTCACAATTCGAGAGAGAATGCAACAATTTTTAGATTTCTTTTAGTATGGAGATAGGATTTGATGCCTAAATGTTAGAGAGAACTTTGATTATAATTTTATATATATTTCATGTTTTGTAAAAGAAAGGGAAAGGACTCGAGAGATTTAGAGCCTATTGGGAAGAATATTGGGTTTTCATTTTGAAGGAGGATAAAGGTCTGGAAAATGGAGAAAAGAGACTGATTCTTGTAACACTTAGCACTCAAGGACTTAGACATCCTAAATGGTCAGATTGCAATTTTTCTGCTTTCATTTTGTTACTCTTATCTTGAATGCAATGGAAGTCTTTTATGATGCAGAGATTTCTTCTTGATTCAGCTACAATTTCAGTAAATTCTTTGTTGTTAATTACCCGCTTCTTGAAATTTGTGTTCAGATTTTCGTTTCAAGCTTAGAACAATATTTTGGGCTTGAAAATCTTCCTATGTGAGTGAACAGATTGGGCACTTGCATACTTCTTTATTCTTATGGTTTTATCTGCTTTGTTAAATTGGATACCATTGACTAAGTGAGTGTGATGGGAACTTATTTACAATAAGGAATTGGTATTATCTTTCTTCATTTACTGTTGCAACCTCCAACCTTTTTTCAAATACAATATACATTTATTCATAAAATCATTGCAATAATCGAAGATGTGCTAGGCTTGACCCTATGGCAGTCTAGGGGCAACTTCTAGCACTAACATCTTTTGGCGTCGTTGTTGGGAACGAAGCAACGAAGAAATATTCCCTGGGAGAATGACAACGATCAGATCCGCTTCTTGATGATGAACAAGAAGAGGACATGTTCTTGACTACAGATCTTTCACCATGCTGACTCCACTGTCTAAATATTAATAGGCGACTTCATTGGATCCAAGCATGGAAGCCATTTTGACTCAAAGGTTTGCTTTCTTTGATTTTTCAGATGTCATTGGTTTTCCAAACCCAATTCTTAGCAGAGCTTAATGGGAAGGTACAGTTAGAACCAGTTTATGTCAGCCATCTATTAGAAGGGGAAGCAAAGCTTGAGTTGCAAATAGAGGTAAACCTATTTGGTTGTTCATCTATTTCTTTCTACAGCAATGGCCACAGGCCAAGTGATGTAATTTGTAAACAATGTATATCAAAATAATAAAATAAATGTATCGTTGGTTGCAGACAGACACATATGGAGTCATGGGGGATAAATTTCCACAAGAGAGAGGGGTTCAAGGGGGGGAATTACCCATGTTTATTAATCCCAGGACACATTTCTAAAATTATTATTTTGTATGAACCTTCTATTTTTCTTTTGAGTGTATCAAAGCCCCAATCATTGAATACATGTAAGAGGGTTGGTGTGAAAAGTCACCTCACATAGTTATTGAGATCATGGGGTTGAGTACAATCAACATTGGGGAATGTGAGAGTCAACGTGCATGTGTAAAAGGAAAATTTGAATGGGTATTGAGAGTAGTTTTTACAAGCAATTTTTGGGACATCAAGAGTGTATTGAATGTTGGATCTTGAAGAAAACCATAGTGGCATTTGTGGGCATATTATTGAAGTTGTAATTGCATGAATAAGTAGGTTGTTAGGCCTATATAAGAGATTCATGTGTAAGAAATTACCACATAGAAAATGAGTTGTCACTGGGAGTTTCCTATTGCAGTTGTAAGTCCCTAGAGTCCCAAGCAAGAGAGATTCCCAGACAACCTATGCTAGAGCTCCAGAGGGAAGTGGGAAGGCCTAAGGGACTATGTATAGAGAAGGGAGATCACATTCATTGGGTTGTGCAGGTTGAGGGGAAGAAGGCTGGTGAATTGGGATGGATGCATACAAATTAGCTCATTATGGGTTTTATTGGGATGTGAGTGGACAATAGAGACACCATTTCTTGTCGATTCCTATCCCCACTTTGAGGTGACTTCCTTCTAATATTTGGAGTAGAAAGGCTATGGTTGGGTGGAATTTCTATCTTCTATAGTTGGTTGCACATTTGATTAAAAATATAAGTGTTTTATCTATGTTCATTATTTTTATTTCCGAGTTTAAATTGTTGTGCATAAACTATGTGTTCTTGAATATTTGTACGCTGCTATGTGTATGTATAATTAGATGCATTTATATTTATCATAAATGTTGTTAGAATGGGCATTTTTAGCCTGATGCATGCATTTTAATTTAGTGGGTATCATAAAAAAATTATGGGTTAGTAGTGGGGGTGCTACAATTGAGGAGGGGGGAGGGGGTGGGCAGTGTTATCCTATGGTTTACTTTACCAATCACTAAGTCTTCATGTCACCTTTAATTGTATTATTCATTTAGGATAATAGTTATTTATCCTCAAATGATTACTAAGTGGGCTAGTTAGGATTGCCTAGCCTAAACACCATGCAAGGTTTAGGATCTAGGAAAGGTCTCTCTATGAGACGACATCATCGATTGTACCATATATTTGTAGTATTGGAGAATAAAATTGAGTTGGCCTAACACTAGTCCATTAAAATATGGGCAAATATCATAACACTATCCAGAAGTGCCACATACTCATGTTGTGTAATGACCAAGAATTAAAAAAATTAATAACCAATATCTCTGATAAAAATAGATAAATATTATCATTATCTTACAAAAATGAATAAATATTATCATTGCATTGCCTCAAAAATCAATTAAATTAAACTTATATATTTTCATAATCTAATTTTATTATTAACAAATATTTATATTCACTTGATAAACTCTAATTATATATAGTTTTAATTTTTTAATATTTATAAATTATAATAAATTACTATCTAAAAAATCTAAAAAAATAAATCCATTATATTAAACAAAATATTTTAATAATTAATAATTAATATATATATATATATATATATATATATATATATATAAACAAAAACAACCATTCAACCATTTCTTCTTATTAAAGAGTTATTCCTTTTGTCTACTTTTCATTAGATTAAACAAAATATTTTAATAATTAATAATTAATATTTATATATATATATATAATATTTAAACAAAAACAACCATTCAACCATTTCCTCTTATTAAAGAGTTATTCCTTTTGTCTACTTTTCATTAGAAGTTTCCTCTTATTAAAGAGTTATTCCTTTTGTCTACTTTTCATTAGAAGTTTGACCATTCATGAAATCAAATTTCACTGTTGTTCTCAATCTCGAATAATAACAACGACACGTGTTACTTCAAAAATGTGTATGAATTAGTCATCCAACAATGCAGTATAATAAATTCTATTTATGGAAGGATTTATACGCATTGTATTATGATATTGTATTAGTTATTTCTTGTTTTTTTTGGATTTTAAAAAGTGTTATTTGATTTTGTATGTATAAATCTTATTAACGGATACAATTTTGTCGAACTTTGTTACTCTATTCCTTGTATTATTTTTTTAAACTGTCAAATATACATTTCTTAAGATTAAAACATTAGGAAGATTATGTAGGAAATTGATGTACATCATAGAAAGGTTGTTTATTAGGAGCCACCACCCAATGCCTAGTTTTCTTCAATGTGATTATCACAAAAATAACTCTACCAAATCCAATTCTTATTTCCAATATCAATATAATTAGCAAGACAAACACTTGATGCAACCAACTCGATCTTATTGTAATCCATGTAGTGCCTATTACATTTTTATATTCTACATCTTTGAAGATTATGTAGGGAATCTATACACTCCATAGAAGGGTCTCTTATTAGGAGGCATCATCCAATGCCTAGCTTTCTTCCATGTAGTCATCACAAAAACAACTCCACCAAATCCAATTCCCACTCCCAAACCCAATGCAAGTAGCGAGACTTGCTCATCCAGTTGATGTAGCCAATTTGATCCCATTGTAACCTTTGTAGTGCCCATTACTAGTGTCACTTGCTTTTCCTTGCATGGTGGTAAAGGATTTCCACATAAGCACTTGTTCTTTTCAAATACACTGAGATCTAATTCGTGAGCAATTTGAGTACCTGTTGGGATTGGCCCGCACAGGTCATTATATGAAAAGTTGAAAGATGCCAACTGGGATAATTTAGATAGCTCTTGAGGAATCATTCCACTCAAGTTATTTACACACAAGTCCAACTGCTCCAAAGTAGATATCTCACCAAGGGATCGAGGGATTTTCCCTTCCAATTGGTTGTGTGATAAATTCAACAATCGCAAACTATGCAAATTTCCCATGTTTGCAGGTATTTCCCCCACAAAATTATTGCTAGACAAGTCAATCATTGTATTTGTCAGCAATACATAGTTATATCTATATTGCTGTCCTTTCATATCAATGTCTAGCTCTTCATATAATTTGTTGGAACTTACTTGTAAAGATCCATTAATTTGAAATCCTTGTAATGTGACAAGACTGGATGGTATTCTTCCACTAAATTTATTGTTGGATAATTCCAACACTTGCAAGTTGGTGAGATTTGTAATCCATTGAGGCAAAACACCTTGGATATTATTATAACCAATGCTTAAAACTTTTAAGTTGGGAAGAAAAACTAAGTGCTGAGGGAGTGTACCTGTCAATCCATTTCTTCTTAAATCCAATAGCTGAAGTTGGGTACAGTTAAATAAAGATGCCGGCAGATCCCCAGAAAAATTATTTGAATATGCAGAGAAAATTTGCATAGAAACTGGAAACACCATGTCCAAATTTCCATTCAGTAAGTTATTGGACACCTTTAACCTCTGTAACCAAGTTAACTTATTTAAAGTTCGTGGTATTATGCCCGACAACAAATTGTTGCTCAATACCAACTCACTCATATATTGAAAATTGCCAATACACTTAGGAATGGATCCCTCTAACCTGTTTTGTGACAGATATACAGATGAACGCTGAATTAAGTTACAAAAACTTTTCGGAATACTCCCAGAAATATTGTTGTTTGATATTAATAGCCTCCAGAGATTTATTGCCTTCCCTATTCCTTTCGGAATTGTACCTGTGAAATTGTTGTGACCGAGGGAAAGAATTTCGAGATTGGTCAAATTGGCAATTGCTAGAGGTAAGCTCCCCGTCAGGCTATTGTTATCAAGATCTAAATAGCTCAATAGATTCAAATTGATAATGGATTTAGGGATTTTCCCTACTAGTCTATTTGAGCTCAAATCTAAGGTGTCCAGATTGCTTAAATGGCCAATGTTCTCAGGTAAGCTCCCGGTGAAGCCATTAGAACCCAGATATAAGTCAGTCAAGTAACTCAAGTTGCCAATGGAATCAGGTATGCTCCCACTGAGGTTATTACCAGCGAGGTATAGGAAAGTCAATTTACTCAAGTTGCCAATGGAATCAGGTATGCTCCCACTGAGGTTATTACCAGCGAGGTATAAGAAAGTCAATTTACTCAATTTGGTAATGGATTCAGGTATGCTCCCACTGAGGTTATTTCGATCAAGGTATAGGCCGGTCAATTTACTCAATTTGGTAATGGATTCAGGTATGCTCCCACTGAGGTTATTATCACCGAGGTCTAGGTAAGTCAATTTACTCAATTTGGTAATGGATTCAGGTATGCTCCCACTGAGGTTATTACCACGGAGGTCTAGGTAGGTCAGGTGACTCAAGTTGCCAATCGCTTCAGGTATGTTCCCAGTGAAGCGATTTAGACCAAGACCTAAGTAGGTCAGGTGACTCAAATTGCCAATGGATTCCGGTAAGGTCTCAGTCAACTTATTATAATTAAGAGATAAGAAGGAAAGGGGAAGCCGAAATATACTCACGGACAGAGATCCTTCTAGTATGTTGTGACTAAAGTCGATGAACCATAGTCGACTGCAATTCCCGAGAACTGGTGGGATCTGTCCACTAAGTCCAGATGTCGACGACAAGTCAAGTATTCCCAGTGCTTTAAATTGCCCAAACTCCGGTGGAATTCTTCCTGTCAATGTATTATAAGAAAGATTCAAAGTTCTCAACAAAGAAAGGTTACTCAGAGATGGAGAAAGGGTACCTTTCAATTGTAATCCAGGAAGGATTATGGAAACCACTCTTTTTGTCTGCTTTCTGCAGGAAATACCAATCCAGTGGCATACGTTCTCTGAATTGTCAACCGTCCAGTTGGACAGCGATCCTCCATAGAATGTGATTGCCTTTTTGAAGGACAAAAGAGCCTCCACGTCTCTTTTTTCGGAATCCATGGATGATGATGCAAATCCAGCTCCGCCCAAATCGCGTTCATTGAAAACAAAATCATGCTGAAGATCAGAAATCCCACCGAAGCGGTCATACCGATCTTTCCGATGGGAATAATGAACGGCTGCAGTAGCACTTACAGTTGCCAAGACAAACCACACAAACATTATAACACCTTTATCCATTTCTGCCCCTACACAAACGATTAGAAGATTTCCAGTGAAATTTACTCTGTTGTAAGTCCATAAATACATGTCTGTTGTAAGTCCATAAATGACGGATGCAGAATAATTTAGTCGCAGAGAGAAATCGTCAACTGGATAGCTGTCAATTCCAACCTGGCAGAACGGCAAATGGGTAGCTGGACATTGTGGCAAAGGGGTAGCTGTCAATGCCAACCTGGCAGAACGGCACGGTTTCCACAAGTAAAAATAATAAGCTAAGCTTAAGGTCCCACAGTGTAAATAATAGTGCTAGTTTATTTCTATCGTGATGGCTCATTAGAAAATTAATGAGAGGATATCAATTGGAAACTTCTAATAGTGCTAGTTTATTCCTATCGTGATAATAGTGCTAGTTTATTCCTATCGTGATGGCGCATGGAGAAATTAACGGGATAAAACATATGAGTTGGAAATTCAAGTCCGAGGGATAAATTAATTGTAGAAATGCATCGTTTAAAACGTCAAATTTTTTAACATAATTAATTGTATTTTTAAAACATTAGTAAAAGGCGTTGGCTAGTCCGAGGGATAAATTAATTGTAGAAATGCATCGTTTAAAACGTCATATTTTTTAACATAATTAATTGTATTTTTAAAACATTAGTAAAAGGCGTTGGCTAGTCCGAGGATAATTTAGAGGGATAATTTAATTGTAAAAATGCATGTGATATTTTTAACATAATTAATTGTATGTTGACTAACTGTTCTATAAAATATATAAAATGATTTTGCTAAGTAAATTTTTATTTCATAGAATCTTTAACCTATTATTTATAAAATAGTAAAACATTTTACAACCTGGTTAAAACCATATCCACCAAATCAATTGGTAAGACTATTTTCAACCCAACTGGTGAAGTGACTCATATTGATGATAAATTCAGGGATCTTTCGTGTGAAGCCGTTCTTCGCAAGACGTTAAAAAGTGTTTAATTTCGATGGTAACACCCATCATAGAGTGGGATCATATTCAACGTATTTAGTTTATTCATTATTATATAAAACATTATATGTTGTGGTTAGTGTATAACATTAAATATCTAGAAAATTATTAGTTTTAAAGTTTCATTAATGAGTTTTTACAAATAATAGGTATTGTTGCTTCCCTTCTCTCTTACAATATATCTAGAGGAGATTGAATATGAGTTTATTATTTATTAGTTTTAATATTTTATTTTAAATTAATGTTTAATAATAATAATAATTTAATTTAAGATTATAGTTTAGTTATTTTGGATATGATATAATGGTTTAGTTTATTAGTTTTAATATTTTATTTTAAATTAATAATAATAATAATTATTATTATTATTATTATAGTTTAGTTATTTTGGATGTGATATAATGATTTAGTTTACATAAATATATTTTATGGTTTATTATTTTTTATTTTTAGTAATCAATTTATTTTTATCTTTTTGGTTTTTTAAAATTTAATGAATTAAATATGAGATTCAAATTATTTGATTTTTTCAATATTTTTTAATTTAAAAATCTAATAAAGATATAATCATTTAAAAAAAAATAATCATATTAAATTTAAGTATGCAGATTTTCGGGATGGGGTGCCATGTAGCAATGAGAGGCCATGTAGCATGCCCCAAACCCAAGCCATTAATATGGCAAGTCAACACCCCTCACCTCATTCTTAAATGGAGGGAGACCATCACTGCCTGTCGAGAAGGGGAGGACAACTTCCTCGCGTGAGAAGAATGGATGCCACAAGGTGTAATTGTAGTGGGAGGCTCGGTACATTGGTCATGTCATGCTTTAGCATTTTACTCCCGCTCGGACGAGGTTGGCTCCATTTCTCCTTTGCGCTCCATCAACCTGGCCACTCTGAGCACTGGATCTGCGTCCAGTCAGCTTTCATTGCATTAGCTCTGCGCATTTTCATCCTTCCTGACCTCGCCATGCCAAGGGAAAGAGGCAGGTCGAGGCGCGGCCCAGCCTGGTATAGTTTTGCTGCTAGATAGTGGAGGGTGCAGAGGTTGGAGCGCGCCCTGTCCATTGCTCAGACTTAGCGACGAGAGATACCAAGAACACTGCCAATGGCATACGTTGAGGAGGAGATTCCAGAGGAACCCATCCAGTTTCCTCCAGAATCCATCCTCTTCACAGTGTCGAATAATTGACAACCCCCCAGCCATATTGCAGTAAGCACATGCGCCCCAACCATATTCTGGCAAGCACAAGCCGCTAGGGAAGAGGCCACTTGTATAGTCGAGGAGGAATTCCTAGAGGAATTCCTCCATTTGGACACTGTGGCCACAATTCAGAACACAGACTCTGCGACGGAGGAGCTCAAGGCGGTGGAGGCTATGGAAGCAACACCGACAGACCCAGGCAAGGCGGTGGTGGTCTTAG
>SNQJ01S0144247.1:1967-23612 GCA_010110895.2 Picea sitchensis
AAATAGCTCTGGGCAACATGATTACAGTGGTTTGTAGGGGAAAAACTCTGAATGCAGGATCCTCCTGGTTCAGAGCTTCAAGAAACTGAAGAGAAGACTTGACTGGATCCTCCAATTCCAAGTCATCCAACGTTAAGGAAAACACAGGAACCGATTAGAGACTCTGTAACCATTAAAGTGATCCATTACAACATCATCCTATAACAGCTACAACTTGACTGGATCCTCCAATTGCGAGCTTCTCTAACACAGTATAACAAAGATGTAAAGAAACTGGCATTCATAAGGCAAGAAGTCTCAGAAGTCTAGAAATGACCAGAAAACAGTGCTTCATTAAAGTTTTACAACCGGGAGCTCTGCTCAACCATCGATACCCACAAAAATGGCAGAAATGCCTACATATACCTGGAACTGACTCAAGCACTGAAGGCACGATCATATCATCAATTCAATGCTTGATGTTGAGGAGCTTCTCTATCAGGATGGGCTGTTAGTCTGCCTCAATCAAATATGTCCTCTTCTCCCCTGCCATACGCCTCTTTAATTCAGCATGGCTCGTGCCAGGGGGTAGCTGAGCCCTTTGAATATTGGACTGGCGTGTGCAGGTTCCTCTGGTGAGTTGGAGATTTGGCGTGGCTTTCCTGAAGATAATCGGTACAAGGAACTCTCCTGGGTAAATTTCAGTTGGGACCTCCATACTCTGCAATAAATGGGTGACGCGAGGCTTCACCCACCCTCTTTCTCCTTTTCTGCTGAGCCGAAGTGGCTCTTTGCATCCCCGAGTGGAATCCCTGATGAAAACCCGACCCAGTACACAGGTCTCTTCTTCTTTCCTCACGGTCTCCTGAACTTCACCGTGACCCTTTCCCGACTCTATTTCGGGTTTCGGGGTTTCGCGTTCCTCGTTGTCAAGAGTTCTTGACTCTTTGAACTCCTGATCACTGATTCTCCGATGAGCGCGTGTATGGGTTATCCCTCCTGGCTATACTATGGTCCATGTGACCACATCTTATATGACCTAATCCAAACCTCTGTCGGAGTTTTGGCATTTTCGATGTCTCGATACACAAGTCCCCGGGACTCGCAATTCTCCGATTGCCAATGCGCCTTCCGTGCTAACCCTCCGACTAGGCCCTGGTCCAAGTGACTGCTACCATATGCCCTCAGCCATACTCTCCATCACGGTTTTGCAGTTTGCGATGTCAACGAGCACGCATCCTCCGGACTAGCGATTCCCCGAAACCCGATGGCTCATGGCCGTTGACCTGTCAACGGTCTGTTCCCTATCATGAAAGCCTGCCACCTGTCCTCCATGATTTACAACTGTTCCCTACCGATCGGGAAATCGTGTATCACAATTCTGCGATGCACAAAACTCTCGCTCCCAAGATCTCCGATATCCCGATTCCCGATGAAGCCCTCCCGTGGAGAGTTCGTCGATGGCGCTAGATGATATTGCTAACATTAGGCTCCATGGGGGATAGAGACGTCCCTGTGATTCTCTAAGGACTCACTTTGCAGTTCCAGTGCCTCGCTGTTGGGCTATGGAGTTACTTACTAAGCCGAAACAAAAGTAAAAACAAAGAACAGAAAAGGCAATATTTACAAACATAGGAGCCACTGGAGGCTCAGACAAAATATTTTTTAAGAAAGTGCCCATATACTGGGCTGCTGAAGACTTCTTCACCTTCCAAATCTTGCAACTTGTATGTGTTATTTGAGAAAGTCTCGGAGATTCTGAAAGGCCCAATCAACAGGGCTTAAAATTTGTTGTGTTTTCCCTTATCTTGTTTAGGAGCATCCCATTTCAGCACCAGGTCTCCTATCTGGAACCACTCCTTCTTGGCCTTCCTATCGAAGACCTACTTGATCTTTTTCTGATGGTCCTGAATCCTATCCACTGTCTGCTCCCTAGCCTGCTGGACTTCTACTAGCTGATGAATCCTTCTGATCATGTCATTGGGCTCTTCTTGATAATCCTAGAATAACTTTGCTATGGGAATGGCCAGCTGAGAAGGGAAGATAGATTTGGTTCCGTAGACTAACTGGAAAGGGGAGAGACCTATAGATCTCTTTGTAGTCACCTGATTAGCCCACAAGGCGAATTTCAACTTTGAACTCCAAACCCTTTTGTTGTCTTCCAACAACCTTTTGATGATCCTTATCAGGGTTTTGTTGGAGGATTCCGCTAGACCGTAGCCCTATGGATAATATGGGGTGGAGTGAATCAATTTGATCCCAAAATATTCACAGAACTGAGCTAGTGGTTCACCCCCGAAAGCAGTCGCATTATCAGTGATAATCTCATTTGGGCAGCCGAACCTTGTGATGAGGTCCTCCAAGAATCCAATGATTACCTTGTGGGAAGCAATCCTGGTGGGGATAGCTTCAATCCACTTGGTAAAGAAATCTGTAGCAGTCAGGATCCACCTGTGCTACCCACTAGAGGCGGGGTGAATTTCTCTAATGAAATCTAGGCCCCACTGCTGGAAAGGCCCTGAAACCACCACCGGATTTAACGGTAGAGACCTGAGCTTCTGCTTTCCTGCAAATTTTTGACACTTGAAGCAGGCTCTGACCCTTTTGCAGACATTAGTGAACACGGTAGGCCAGTAGTATCCAACCCTGAGGATTTTGTGGGTTGTGGCTCTCCAGAAATGGTGCCCTCCACACAGGCTACTGTGAAATTCAGCCACGACCATCTCGGCCTTTGATGGACTCATGCATTTTAAAATCACCCCCAGGGGGTCTTTCCAATATAACACTTGATCGATTAGGCATTATCTGACTGCTTTGAGCTTGAGAGCTCTTGCTTTGCTTCTTTGCAAACCATCTGGAGGCCACAGCTCCTGCAGAAAGTATATTACATCCTTATACCAAGGACATCGAGCCAATGGGGGCTCCCTTTGATGGTCTACGTCAGGCAGTCGATCCTGCTGAATACCCGAGCATTCCTTGATGAAACTAATCCCCAAAGCTTGGCAGTTTGCTTTGGCCAACAGCTTGGCCAAACCTTGAACTTTGATCAATTTGGTGGGTCTTATTTCCAGGTCAAATTCCATAATTTTGGCTATCCATTTACTCCTTCTCCCATCTATGTCAGGTTGAATAAGAATGTCTTTAACAGCAGTCGAGGGGACATAGGCGATGCTTTTTGAATACATGACATAGGTTCTAAAATATTTGAGAGCTTTTACCAGAGCATAGGCCTGCTTCTCCATAGCGTCATACCTGACTTCGACGTCTCTCAATGCTCGACTGAAATAAGCAATAGGCTACTCTAAAGCAATGTTGTTTGTCTGTAATAGAACAGCAGCCACTGTGTCAAGTGAGGCAAAGGAGAAGATAAGGAAATCCTTTGAGTAGTCAGGACTGATAAGCACAAAAGCTTCAGTCAGGGAATTCTTGATTTGTTCAAAGGAATGTCATGATTGAGGGGTCCACCTTACTTCATTCTCTTTCTTCAACATGGCTGTTATAAGATTTACCTCCTTAGCAAAGTTAGGCACAAACCTCCTCAGAAAATTATTTTTTTTGAGGAAAGATTGGACCTCCTTCTTGGACCTCGGGATTGATAAGGCTTGTATCGCCTCAACTCTCCTAGGGTCAATTCTGAATCCTTCTTCCGATTCTATGTGGCCTAGTAACTTTCCCTCCTGCATGGCAAACAAAGATTTCTTTGGGTTTAATGAAATGCCAAATTTTCTGCATTTTAGGAAAATTTTCCTGAGATGACAACAGTGCTCTTTATCAGATTTTGAAAACACTGTGATGTCATCCAGATAAATAACCACAAATTTATTATTTTCCCCGATGAAAGCTATATCCATGGTGTGCTAGAATGTCACCCCTGCATTCATTAATCCAAACGGCATCTTGGCATACATGAATGTTCCCCATGGAGTGGTGAACGTTGTCTTTTCCCTGTCTTCAGGAAGAACAGAGACTTGATTGTAACTAGAGAATCCATCAATCATGGACATCCTGGAAGCTCCTGTCACCCTCTAAAATATATGTTCCATCATTGGCAAGGGGTAGTTATCCTTCTGTGAGGTCCTATTCAGGTTTCTAAAGTCTACACAGAGTCGGATCTCTCCATTCTTTTTCCTTACTGGCACCATGTTGGCCACCCACTCTGAATATCTCAGTGGTACAATGATCTGAGCTTGAAGCAACTTCTTCACTTCCCTCTCCATGATAGGCAACAGCATGGGATTGATCAGTCTCAGCTTCTGCCTGAATGGCTTTGCATCTTCTTTTAATGGGATTTTATGCTCGATGACAGAAATGTCATATGTTTTGAGGTCTTCGTATGTCCAGGCGAAAACATCCACAAATTCCCTCAAAAGTCTAATGTATTCAGACCTCTTCTCCTTTATCAGACTTCTTGACAATTTGACATACTTGGGCTCACCCTCAGTCCCAATGTTGCACTGAATAGTACCAGTGTCCTCCTTCAAGACTTCTCCTTTTAACGATACATCATTGACATCAAAAAGTCTTTCCAAAGGAACTAGTCCTCTGGGAATATGGTTGCTAGGAAGCTGTACAATGTCACACTCTGCAATCTTATTCAGAAAATTACCCCCATCGAGCTCTTCCTTTGAGACAGTGTCTTGGTCAATGTACATTTCTAAAAATTCCTCAATAGTCTCCAAGAACCTCTTGACCTCGAGATCATCCTCGAATACCCTCCAATGTTTAACGTTGTCAGGTATGGAGGGCCTATATTTTACCTCTACATCATATCTGAATTTGGACGGCAAGGGTACTTTGAAATTTCTAGCCGATGTAGCCAAGGAATCTGCCCAGGTGTTCTCCTCTCTTGGGATGAAAGAAATATTAAACGCTGAGAAGAAACTGTCAATAAGGTCCCAAACCTCATTCCTATAATTCCTGAGTCAAGGATGCTTAGCCTAATAAGCGTTCATGACCTGTTGAACCACCAACTCGACATCTCTAAACACTACTACCTCCTGAATTCCCATTTCCCTTGCGGCTCTTAATCCCAGGATCATAGCTTCATACTCTGCCACATTATTGGTAGCTTCAAATTCTAATTTGTATGACAAAGATGTGATCTTCTGAGAAAGTGACACAAAAACCACCCCAGCTCTAGTGCCTTCCCTGGAAGAGGCTCCATCAAAGAACAGTTTCCAGATGGGGGTGATGGAGGGAGGAACTTTAGGGGAAATAGTGGGCTTATTTTTGAGTTTGAGAGGAGGCTCGGGGGCATGGGTGAGCTGTAGTAAACTGGAGCCTAAATCAGTGTCCAAGGTGAAGATGGGATGATTGGTAGGGTTGGCTTCATCACTATTTATGTAGGCCAGCTGGGCTTCCTTGTATAGTCTTCTATGCTCTCCTCTGAACACTGGGATAGTAGCATATGTAAGGTCCATCTGCAAGGTTCCCCCCAGTATTTTAATATAAGATCTTGATAACAACATACCAAACTTGGGGGGGACATCAACCACTACAATATCTATGACCACACTTTTCATGGGCAGTTGAAACAAGGTTTTCTTGGTCTTTAATAACTCCAGACCAACCCCGAACTCTCTGGAGTCAAAGAATAGTCATGATGACTGGGTGACTTCTAGTCCTAACTCTTCCATGGCTTGAGTTTTGGGCATGAGATTGTAGAAACCCACAGATCATCAAGCAATTGTCGACACTTTATCATGTATGTTAGAGGGGATGTAGAAGGGGAGGGATAGAAAGAATAGAGGTCATGATAGGCTCGGGTGACTTCTAGTCCTAACTCTTCCATGACAGTTTTGGGCATGAGATTGTGAGAAGCCCCTGAATCCATCAAGCAATTGTGCAGCACTTTATCATGTATGTTCAGGGATGTGTAGAAGGGAGGGGATGAATCATCTCTATCTTCTACCATGGGACCTAGGACAACTGTTGGCTTTTCATCCTAGAGGTTTATGGAGTCTGAGGGAAGGCATGAGGTTTCAGACTGTAAAATTTCAAAGAAGCGCTTTTGAATTCGTCATGTTTAATCATCTCAGTGAGGGGCACAGGGATCCTGATCTTTTGGATCTCATGCTCGAAGTTAAAAGAAGATGTAGGCTTTGGAATTTCTTTTCTTTCAGGAACATGATTATGGAAAACGGGAGAGATGGATTGGGCCTTCTTACCTCTTTGACCATCTTCTACTGCGTTAGCAGGCTTTTCTGTTCTAGTGGACTGCTCAGGAATATCAGGTGTTGTTGTCCTCTTACTGGACCTCAGGTTGTACCTGCCTTGACCGTCGCCAGCCTTTTCTCCATTGCTCAATTCATTTAGCTGACCGTCCATGAGAGACTCTTCATATGTTGATTGAGTGAGATGAGGAAAAGGAGGAGTATCTCCAAAGCAATGGATTTTAGGGTCAAGCTCATCTGTTTCTCTTTCTTCCTCATCAGCCACCAAATGGTTTTGAAAAGGGGCCTGAATTTTCTGGTCTTCTCTGTCTCTTCCTCTTTCTTTTTGCATATTAGGGGGAGTAAAATTATTTGGCCTCCTGAAACCTCCTTTATTTTCGGTGATCTTAGGGCCTTTATATGCTTGCCTCCCTTCCACCCTTATTCTCTCCATCTCTGCAGACAGAGACTTCACCATCTTAGTTAGTTCATCCACTTGAGGGTGGGGCACCGATGGGTCAGAAGTTGAGGCTTCCGACCTTCCCTTTCTCCTATCTGCGTCAGCCTTGTTCCTCAGTCTGTCAGCTGCTAACACGTTGGATTCCACCTCTATGGCTGCATCTTGTACTTGAGCTAAAGTGGTGGCTCTTCTTTCTCTCAACAAAAGGCAGAAATCAAGGCCAAACGCGCTAGCATACGAAATCTTAGTTGAGGCTTCTGAAGGCTTTATCTCTGTCGGGATCTTGTTATACATCTTATTGAATCTTTTGGAGAAGTTGGAGATGGACTCTCCTTCCATTTTCTTCAAAGACCTAACCTCTGTCATGTAATACATGAAATCTTTCCTATCGCCCCATTGCCTCAGGAAAGCATTATCCAGGGCTTCAATCCTAGCAATAGATCCTGGAGCCAATCCTCTAAACCATTTCCTCACCTCGCCATCCAAGCTCTGGATGGAGAACCTCATCCAGACATCTTCATCCTCAATGTTGAGGTTATCTGCATAACAGTAGAAAGAAACCAGGTGCTCTTCGGCAGTTATGTCTCCTTCCCCAATGAACTTGGGCATATATTTCAAGTAGTCTCCAGCAGGGAGAGGATGCATAGGTTGAGGTAGGATCATGGGATCATATCGGGCAGCAACTATGGCGTCCATTCTAGTTAGAGGGGGATTAGCACCAGCCATAGGAATATTAGGTGGAGGAGATCTTGGAGGAGAAGGAGTTTGCGAAGGGATTGTTGAGAATGAGCCTCTAATGGGAGTGGGGAACAAGAGGGGATTTAAGGAGAAGGCTATCGATCTCAAGTCAGCGGGTGCTCCTCTTTGTACAGGAGTGGTTAAGCTGGGCATAGGGAAATCTTCTGCAGTCCTGGGTCTACACCAGGGTACAACTTCAAGGGAGAGGGGAGTAACAAAGTCTTTTCCCTCTGGTCCCAGACCAGGAGAGGAAAACTCAACAAGAACACTCCCAAAATTTAGGAAACGAAAAACTGTAGAGACAGGCCTATCAAATAACTGAGGAGGAGAAAAAGGAGCACCAACAGAAGGATATGGTGGATTACTTGGTTCGGTGGTGGACGCTTCCTCTTTAGAGGCCTTTCCCTTTCTGAGCACCGCCTCTGGATCTGTTTCAGGTGTAGCTAGAGGCAGCTGTGGATGAGACCGCATATGCTTGGCTCTGAAAGCCACAATTAATAGAGAAGGTTCTCCCCAGTGGAGTCATCACAATGGAGTCGCCAGGTGCAAATTAGCAATCTTGAAAGGCTCCGATAATCCGATGCACCTTTGGATTCAAAGGCTCAATGTCATTCTACCCAGGGAAGATCTTCAATTTCGTCCCCGACAACGGCGCCAGAAATGTTAGCGCTGGAAGTCACTCCTAGATTGCTTGCAGGAGCAGAGCCCAACGCCCATCAGTTTAATGTCATGATTTGATAAATGGGTGATCAAATGGGTAGAGACTCGAGGAGATATCACTCTAACTCGGGGACTGGATCTGTTACGTAAAGAACAAAGGAGGTCTGGAATCCTAACTTCAGCTAGTGGGTCGATTAAAAGATGAGTAGGTGGAAGGATTAGTAAGAAAGGTGAACAAACAGCTCTGGGCAACAGGCTTACAGTGGTTTGTAGGGGAAAAACTCTGAATGCAGGATCCTCCTGGTTTGGAGCTTCAAGAAACTGAAGAGAAGACTTGACTGGATCCTCCAATTCCAAGTCATCCAGCGTTAAGGAAAACACAGGAACCGATTAGAGACTCCCTAACCATTACAGTGATCCATTACAACATCATCCTATAACAGCTACAACTCGACTGGATCCTCCAATTCCGAGTTGTTCTAACACAGTATAACAAAGATGTAAAGAAACTGGAATTCATAAGGCAAGAAGTCTTAGAAGTCTAGAAATGACCAGAAAACAATGCTTCATTAAAGTTTTACAACCGGGAGCTCTGCTCAACCATCGATACCCACAAAAATAGCAGAAATGCCTACATATACTTGGAACTGACTCAGGTGCTGAAGGTGCGATCATATCATTAATTCAATGCTTGACGTTGAGGAGCTTCTCTATCAGGATGGGCTGTCAGTCTGCCTCAATCAAATATGTCCTCTGTTCCCCTGTCATACGCCTCTTTAATTCAGCATGGCTCGCGCCAGGGGGTAGTTGAGTCCTTTAAATATTGGACTGGTGTGTGCAGGTTCCTCTGGTGAGTTGGAGATTCGGCATGGCTTTCCTGAAGAGAACTGGTACAAGGGACTCTCCTGGGTAAATTTCAGTTGGGACCTCCATACTCTACAATAAATGGGTGACGCGAGGCTTCACCCACCCTCTTTCTCCTTTTCTGCTGAGCCAAAGCGGCTCTTTGGATCCGTGAGTGGAATCCCTAATGAAAACCCGACCCATTCCACAGGTCTCTTCTTCTTTCCTCGCGGTCTCCTAAACTTCACCGTGACCCTTTCCCGACTCTGTATCAGGTTTCGGGGTTTCGCGTTTCCCGTTGTCAAGAGTTCTTGACTCTTTGAACTCCCGATCACCGATTCTCCGATGAGCGCGTGTATGGGTTAGCCCTCCTAGCTATACTATGGTCCAAGTGACCACATCTTATATGACCTGAGCCAAACCTCTGTCGGAGTTTCAGCGTTTTTGATGTCTCGATACACAAGTCCCCAGGACTCGCAATTCTTCGATTGCCGATGCACCTTCCGTGCTATCCCTCCGACTAGGCCCTAGTCCAAGTGACCGCTACCATATGCCCTCAACCATACTCTCCATCGGGGTTTTGCGGTTTGCGATGTCAACGAGCACACATCCTCCGGAATCACGATTCCCCGAAACCCGATGGCTCATGGTCGTTGACCTATCAATGGTCCGTTCCCTGTCGCGAAAGCCTGCCACCTGTCCTCCATGATTTACAGATGTTCCCCGTCGATCGGGAAATCGCGTATCGTGATTCTGCGATGCACAAAAATCTCGCTCCCAAGATCTCCGATATCCCGATTCCTGATGAAGCTCTCCTGTGGAGCTTTCGCCGATGGCGCTAGATGATATTGCTAACAAGAAATATCGCTAACACTGCTTTTGAATCATTTTCCAGTGGGATAGTTTCTATTGGAGACGTTTTGATTATCGCTTCCAAATTCTAGTTACATTCAACTACTCGACCATATTTTACCATTTTTCTAGTGCTTGATTTTTTCATTGAATGGTCATGGTTATGCTATGTTTTCATATAAAGATTCCTAAGTATTTTATCTTTTCTCAGGGTTCATGACTTTTTAGATTTAAAGGACTTTTTTTGTAATGTAATGAGTGTTTTGGGTACATAATTCAGGGCATGGTTCAAGTTCTATGTAAACCTCTAGGTTTTGTGATGGACCTAACAGGGCTTTGAAGAAGGTTCTAAACTATTTCAAGTTCTTTATACATGGTCAAATGTCTTACATAAGTTCCATTAAGTAGTGAACCATATTTTTGACATAAGTTCCATTAAGTAGTGAACAATTAATTTTATACTTGATGTTCAACAACACAAGTATTCCAGCAGAGGAAAAAAACCTTCAGTAACCACTCACACAAAAAAATCAAAGATCAACACACCAATGTTTTGACTTGGTAAAATCCCTACGTGGAAATATCCACGGCCCCAACCAATGCGGCTACTTGGAGCAGTTTATTAATGCAAAAGAAAAAGATTACATAGAGATTTTACAAGAGATTTTCTCACAATCAATCATCAGCAAATGAACCTCCATGCTCTTTAAATAGAGATAATGGACCAATTGGGTGTTAAGATATGAATCAATGTAGCCATTAAGATCGAGGAGAATATGAACCATCAGATCATTCTATGTTGGGAACATATCATGACCATCATATTTCCTAACTACAAATGCATACTAAAGAAACACACTTTTACCTAACGACACATTAGACCAAGTAAATCTTAACTAACTCATAAGTGTATAAATATCCTAACATCCCCTCTTAAGAACAACTTGCGATAGGATTGAAGTATTTACAATAGTGACACAATAGTAGAAGGAATGGGGCATTAGAGCCTATCCCCCCTTAATGAAAACTTCTTGAGCTCCTAATATAGATCAAAGTTTGTAAAAATTCGCTTTTGTAAGAGACTTTGTGGAAATGTTTGAAACTTGATCTTCTGTAGGGAGAAAGATCAATTCAATAACTTTATCATGAATGAGATTTATGATTAAGTGTATGTGTAGCTCGATGTTTTTGTTGCATTGATGTTGAACTGGGTCTTTGACAAGATTGATGGCACTCTAATTGTTGCACCAAAGGCTAGTCGAATCTTCCTGCTAGAATCGAAACTCTAAAAGGATCTATTGAAGCCACAATGCTTCCTGACTTGCATTTACCATTGCTTGGTACTCTACTTCTGCTAAAGAAAGTGCAATAGATTGTTGTTTCTTACAGGCCCAAGTAACAGGTCCTTAACCAAGGATGACAACATAACCTGCAGTAGACTTCCAATCACTAGATGGGGAACTCAACTGGAGGAATATTTTCTCTTTTGATACAGACTCAGAAGAAACTTTTGAAATAAGGAAAACTAGCGAATATGATATGTCATCGTGGAAGGTGGAATTGGTAAATCAATGACTAGTTGTAATATCTTAGTCACCCTAGCCAGACGTGGTAAAAAAGTGTTACATATTGGGTGTGATCCCAAACACGATAGTACTTTTGAGGGAATAAACCAAGGTTAATATGATAATTACCCTTATTACAAAAGAGACAAGGTAGGATCTCTTCTATACAAGAGGAGGTTTGGTGAGCATCTTTCTCCTCCAGAGTGGCTTAGGATTTAAGATTCTTATGTTTAGGTATGTTTAGGAATAGAAATCCTTAGTTTCTGCCCACCGAGATAGAGGTAAATGTAAGAGATATATTCGTCGTTTGTGGATTACTCGAATTAATGCAGCAACTCGTACCAATGGAGTCTCTTATAATAGATTCATCCAATATTTGTACAAGAGGCAGTGTGAAACCAACCAATAAAGGAGACCCCTCTGAATTGTAATGGTTCCCAAACTGAACTGTACCGCAGACATATCGAAGTATCCTTTTAGCTGCTTTCCAATGTATTTCATGGGGTATTTGCATATACCGGGCAATAAGAACAACAACAAAGGAAATATCGGGATGGGTATGAGTAAAGTATAAGAGGCTACCAACTAACTGACGATACAAGGTGGCATCAACTTCGAGAGAATTACAGGTGGAACAAAGCTTGACTCTAGACTTGAAGGGAGAAGGGGATAGTTTATAATCTTCTATGTGAAAGTGAAGAAGAAGGTCACAGACATACTTAGAATGGGAAAGAAAAATTCCATCATTGGTTTGCAAAACTTGGAGGCCAAGGAAATAGTGAAAAAATCCTAAGTATGTCATTTCAAATTTCTTCTTAAGGCTGGTTTTCACATGGTTTAAAATTTTTGAGTCACTACAAGTAAGGATAAGGTCATCAAAATAGAGTACAAGGATTATGAGATGGATTCCTACTTTCTTGGTATAGAAATTAGGATCATAATGGCATCTAGAAAATCTGGTGTCAATAAGAATGTTGTCCATTTTGGCATACCAAGATTGAGGAGCTTTCTTAAGACCATAAAGATATTTCGTAAGGCAACAAACAAGGATAGATTCATTATGGACATAGATAGGAGGTTGTTCCATGTAGATTTATTCTTTCAAATACCCATTCAACAATGTTGATTTAACATCCATCTAATGGACCTCCCATTTATGTGAGGAGGCAAGGGAAAGAACAAGGAAGATGGAATTCATTTTGGCTACAAGGGAAAATGTTTCATTATAGTCAATTCCTTCAACTTGGGAAAATCCTTTGGAAAATAACCGAGTCTTGTGTCCTTCAACACATCTTTCTGATGCATACTTAGTTTTGTAGACCCATTTACATATGAAAACTTTTCTTCCTTTTGGAAGAGGTAGAATATCCCATGTATCATTTTCCATTAAAGAATGATACTCTTCATCCATTGTTGTATCCCAATCTAGATGAACTCAAGCTTCTGCAAATGTCTTTGGATCACGAGTCTTTGAAACTTGATCCAAAAGAGAAGAGGATCGTTGGAACTTAGAACGTGTCCGACGCTGATTTGAAGGATCACTAACAAGATCACCAACTGCTTCTCATGTTGATTTAACCCATCTAAGAATAAACAATGTTGGTGTTGGTTCAGGTTCAATGGACTCATCTGGAGGAAGGCGAGTAGGAGGAGGTGTATTTTCATTCTCACTATCATCATTTGAAGAATAAACCAAAATAGGAACATAACAAGGCACAAACATTGAATATAGCTTGCAGGCCGAAGGAGACACAATCGTCGAATTAGGATCGTAGGACAAGATATTTTCATCAAATTTAGCATCTCTTCTAACAATAATTTCATTACAATGTGTTTGAAGAAGTCTATAACCTTTGACATCTTTAGAATAACCAAAAAATATACACTTCCCACTTTTAGTATGCAAATATTTCCTTTTCTTATCAGGAATGTGAGTCCATGCTATATTGCCAAATACATGGAAGTGACTTACATTTGGTTTAATTTTAGTCCAAGATTCTTCTAGTGTTATATTTTTAAGAGCCTTTGTGGGAGTGTGATTTACAATGTAATTTTCCTAGTTGATGGCTTCCGCCCAATACTTTAGACTTAATCCCTTAGACTGGATCATACAATTAGCCATTTATTTTAATGTGCAGTTCTTTCTCTCAACAACACCATTTTGTTGTGGTGTATATGAAATTGTGTGTTTCATTTGGATGCCTTGTGTAGTGCAAAAACATGTAAAATTATTGTTCACATATTCATCTCCATTATATATTCTTAACCTTCAAATTTGATGTTCATATTGTTTTTCTACAAGGGCCTTGTAGGCCAAAAAATTGTCAAAAACTTCGCTCTTAAATTTTAAGAAGTAAACCCAAGTACATTTGGAAAAGTCATCAATGAAAGATAAGAAATACATGCACCCAGAAAAAGAAGGAGAAGAAAGTGGACTACACAAGTCACCGTGAACAAGCTGTAAAGGGCCCGAGGCATGCCAAGAGGCACATTTGTCAAAAATGTCTCGATGATGTTTGTCAAGAACACAACCGACACAAACACCATCTCTGCATGAAACAAGAGGAATACCAATCACCATTTGTTGATTACATAGTTGTTGTAATGAGTGATAATTTAGATGATCAAACCGCTCATGCCAAAGTTTTCTCAAGTCATCACTATGAGCAACAAAAATTAATGGAAAATATGATGACCCAAAGTTGTCAAACTTATACAACCTAGTAATATCATCATCAATTCAAGTTGCAACAACATGCTTAGGATATTTTAGATCCTTGATTACAACTTGGTGAGGTGAAAAATATATGGTTTTAACTTCACCTGAATGAGTGATTCGATATATTGATAGAAGGTTACGAGAAAGACTTGAAACACATAATACATCATTGAAATGACCATTATCTACTTGAACTGTTCCAAATCCTACAACGCTAAGAGATCTATCATCACCAAAAAAATATTTTCTTGGTGTTATATTCATTTAGAGAAGAAAATATGTCCTTATCCTTAGCCATATTGTTAGCAAAAGATTGTTTTATGCCTCAACATTGCATAAGTGGTGCTACCTATAGGCGTTACCTAATATTTCACAGAGAACAAAACCTGCATTTCATTATTCATTTTGGCAAATGAATACAATTGTTATGGGATTTTTATTTGTTTTGGAGAAAATTGAAATTATATTGAATTATTCCCTATATCCAAGTTCAAGCATCAAAGAAACCATGGATTTATGCAACCGAATTGCATGCAGAAACACAGTCGGACGCTACCTACGGGCGCTGCGTAATATTTTGGTAGAGGCTAAATTGTGCAGAGTTGTTCTGCCAATTTTTAGACACTAATTTAAAACTTGGGTTATGAGCAATTGAGAATGTACTTTTGAAAATTGGAGGAATATTTTGTTCATAACATTCCAAATAACAAAAACCTCTCTCATTTTTTCAAAATTTGTTTTGGTTTGAGAGATATTGGATATAGAAGTAGGGGCTGCATACTATGCACAGTGGCGTTGCGTACTAATTTCATGTAGCAGTCGCGGTTTTGATATTCACCTTGTTGGGAGGTTGCCACATGTCAAGGAGAGTTCAAATGACTTATCAAGGATTAGTTAGATGTCAAGGGACACTTTCACCTAAGATTTATCTCCAACAAATGCCTCATGCAATGAGGTGGAGACACTTCATTAATGACTTCCAACAAATTCCTGAAAATCAATAGTTTGTTGAATTTTTGTCTCTTTGATTGTTGCCACCTATATCCAAGGCTTAGAATCCAATGGAGGAGATGGGATTCGACCTCCTTAATTCATTTGGATACTATTGTATATTTAAAGAAGGAAAGATCTCTTGGAGAAAGGGGATGGATGAGCCAAGAGAGGCTAGAGAGAGTAGGAATAGGCAGTTTTTTGTGTGTTCATTTGTAAGCCTGTGGGCATTTTATGATTGTAAGCATTATTGTTATTGGAGACTCATGAGAGATGTGATTTCAGATTGTAAACCTTTGTCTATATTTTTTCTTATTTGAATTTATTGCATATTTGAGGATCAAAGGTTGTCAATGATTTATGGATCCCTAAGCAGAAGAGGATCTGTTGTATTTTTCCCATCAGTCATTGTTTATATTCAAGTATTTGTTGATTCATTAAATTGAGAGGATCTCTATTTACTGAACATTCTATCTTACATTTTCCTTCTTCATTTCTTCAACCTATCAGCATATAATCTTATTTTCTATTAAGAATCTTTTGTGCCTTAGATGAGTGGGATGTTTGTGACTCCATTGCCCATTGGTGTAGCCTACTGATCTATAGTTTGTTGCCCTCTCTCATTCTTTATCCATATTGATGATCCACCTATTCAAAAACAAAGTTATCTTTTACATTCTAATGGGTCCTGAGCTTACACTTTAGCAGTCAAAGTGTGACTTTCAGTTCTAACATTTTTGGTGTCGTTGTCGGGGACGAATTTGAGCAGATTGAAAAGCTCCTTCGGAAGAATGACACTGTACAGGTCCATCTTTAGATGGTGATTGAAGTTGGACACCTTCAAGACTGCACATTCACCATGGCGACTCCATTGTTCGGAATATGGTGATGACTCCACTGGGGATGAAAAAAATCAAATGGCTATGAAGGCTATCTTCGCCAGGAGGTTTGCCCCACTCAATTTCTCATCCATAGATGGTTATCCACATCTTGTGCCTCAAATTGATGAATGGAAATATCTGTTGCCCAGATTTTATGAAGGTGATGATGACAACCCTTTTGAGCATGTTCATGAATTTCATGCTTTGATGCAGCAACTTGACATCCTTCATGAAGTTATATTGATGAAAATGTTCATGTATTCATTGGAAGATGATGTGAGGCAATGGTATAGAACACTCCCTGCTTCTAGTATTTCCTCTTTGAAGGACTTTCATGATGTTTTTTATTCTCATTGCAAGAAAATTTATCCAAATGAAAGACTTTTTGAGAATTGTTGTGAGGGGTATGCATCATATATTCAAGATTCAACAAGTGATTCCTCTAGCAGTGATGATGAAGGGGATGATTGTAGAGAGAAAGACTTAGATGATGAGTTTCATAATGCTTTTCCTAAATTTGAAGAACAAATGCATCATTCATGTCAAAATCTAGGTCCCCAAGAGAAAGATCAATATGGACAATCCATCATTACCTTGTCTCTTCCTTTTCTCGATTCTTTAAGTCAAGAGGTTATCTTAGATTCAGATTTATTTCATCATGAGAATAGTATTGTAGCTTGGCATGACCAAATTCATAGCTTATCAGTCCCTCCTATTGTTAATGAACCAATGTGCCATGATTTTCCAAGTTTTGATGACTATGAGGATGTTTTCCCTAAGCAACCAGTTGTCCCAGCTATTGTACTAATCCCCTCAGCCATTAATAGTCAAATGGTCATTGATTCACCTTTGTATGATGATTATGAAGATGATTTACATAAACAAACTGTTGAAGACCTTATATCAAAAAAGTACCCTTCCCATCAAAGAAACAATATCTTGTTTCAACCCTCATGTCATATTTTTGTTGTTGAAAAAGAAGAAGAAGATGATAATATAATTTTAGAGGGTTAAAAACTGAGAAATTGGGACCATAAGCCAAGCTATGATGAATATCCCTCACAATCAGAAGATAAGATAGAAGAATTTATTTTCCCAAGCACTTCTAATTGTGATGAACTGCCCTATCAACCCCCTATTCCTCTTGAAGACAAAAGCTCAGTTTCATCAAGCAACCAAAATAAAATGCCATGTGATCAGATGAGAAAGGTTGAAATTAAAGAAAGCCAAGCATCACTAAGCCTTTTTCCTAATACACCTCATGACCAGGAGTGGACCAAGGCCATATGCATTGAGGATGAATCAAAGAATCAACAAGCCATACAACAGCCAAGAACAGTGGATGAAGGACCTAATGCAATATTTTTCCTTTTTACACAAAGCAATGTTGCAGGGGCAAGTATTGATGATGTTTTTTAGGATCAATTTGCAGCCTGTCTGGAAGCAGAAAATGGGCCTAGGCTCATTGATTTCTTCAATGGAAAGTGTATTTCCAAATGTTTCTTTGACACGCCTTCAAGTAAGAATTATCTCTGGTGCTTAAGGAAGAACATTTCAAAACTTCAAACAGTTGAAAAAATGATGAAATTACTTCATTGGTTGTTTCATGTAACTTGAATGCTTCAGTTTCCCAATAATTAGAGTAGGTGTGTGCAATAAGATTGATAAACAAGCATCATTTTCATCATTTTGTCAGTTTTAGTTTTCATTTTCATTTAGTTTCAGCTGAAGGTCACAGATCAAAGCAGATTGCAGAGGTTAAAGGTTGAGAGCATGACTCCACAAGCCCAAAGGATAAGGCATTGAAACTACAAGACTTCTTAGAGCCTCACAGGGAGGACTCTATCCCCAAAGTAGCCTATGTTAGCACAATATTGGTTTATACCTCAGCATTGCATAAGTGGCACTACCTACAGGCGCTACATAATATTTCACAAAGAACAGAACCTGCATTTCATTATTCATTTTGGCAAATGAATACAATTGTTATGGGATTTTTATTTGTTTTGGGGAAAATTGAAATTACATTGAGTTATTCCCAATATCCAAGTTCAAGCATCAAAGCACCCATGGATTTATGATACCGAATTGCATGCAGAAACACAGTCAGGTGCTACCTACAGGCGTTGCGTAATATTCTGGCAGAGGCTAAATTGTGCAGAGTTATTTTGCTAGTTTTGAATCACTAATTTAAAACTTGGTTTATGAGCAATTGAGAATGTATTTTTGAAAACTAGAGGAGGTTTTTGTTCACAACATTCCAAGTAACAAAAACCTCTCTCAATTTTTCAAAATGTGTTTTGGTTTAAGAGATATTGGATATAGAAGTAGGTGTTGTGTACTCTGCACAGTGGTGCTATGTACTAATTTCCTGTAGCGGTCACGGTTTTGATATTCACCTTGTTGGGAGGTTGCCACATGTCAAGGAAAGTTTGAATGACTTCTCAAGGATCAGTCAGATGTCAAGGGACACTTGCACCTAATATTTAACTCTAGCAAAGGCCTCAGGCAATGAGGTGGAGACATTTCATTAATGACTTCCAACAAATTCCTGAAAATCAGCAGTTTGTTGGATTTTTGTCTCTTTGATTGTTGTCACCTATATCCAAGGATTAGAATCCAATGGAAGATATGGGATTCGACCTCCTTAGTTCATTTGGATTCTATTGTCTATTTTAAAAAAGAAATATCTCTTGGAGAAAGGGGATGGATGAGCCAAGAGAGGCTAGAGAGAGTAGGAATAGGGAGTTTTTTGTGTGTGTTCATTTGTAAGCCTGTGGGCATTTTATGATTGTAAGCATTACTGCTATTGGAGACTCATGAGAGTCATGATTTCAGATTGTAAACCTTTTTCTATATTTTTTCTTATTTGAATATATTGTAGATTTGAGGATCGAAGGCTGTCAATGATTTATGGATCCCTAAGCAGCAGAGTACCTGTTGTATTTTTCCCATCAGTCATTGTTTATATTCAAGTATTTGTTGATTCATTAAATTGAGAGGATATCTATTTACTGAACATTCTATCTTACGCTTTCCTTCTTCATTTCTTCCACCTATCAGCATATAATCTTGTTTTCTGTTAAGTAGTTTTTGTGCCTTAGATGAGTGGGATGTTTGTGACTCCATTGCCCATTGGTGTAGCCTATTGATCTGCAGTTTGTTGCCCTCTATATTTCTTTATTCATCTTGATGATCCACCTATTCAAAACCAAATTTATCTTTTACATTTTGATGGGTGTTGAGCTTACACTTGAGCAGTCAAAGTGTGACTTTCAGTGCTAACACATATGATAAGATGATCTAGAATAAATTATTCCCTCATGAGAAGAAAAAGTAGAATTTGCATCGAAGGAGAAACCAGAAGTAGAAAGTGCATGTCCATGAGAAGAAGAAAAAGAAGAAGTAGAATCAATACTGATGTTGTGCTTCTTCATCGCTTCTTCTAAATCTGCCATCTTCTTGAAACATTTGGACTCATCATGACCATATTTATCACAAAAGTTTCAATGTCTGTCAATATTCTTATTTTTAGATTTTACTCATTTATCACCATTAGGAGTTGAAGTTGTCCAAGTGGGTTTGGGACCCTTATGTTGCTTGTTGTTGTGGCGAGGATATTGCTTCTTGGGATTCTTGGGTTTATCTTTTTGTAGGGTGACTAATGCTTTATTGAAGGTACCTGCAGTGTTGATCACTCCAAGTTGTATAAGCTTATCTTGGTCTCTAATCAAAGTATCACAAAATGACTCAAGAGTATGTTTTTGATAAGTTTTCCCTAGAGCCTCTCTCATGGAATAAAGGATAGACACAAACACAAAATATGCACTACCTAGCTTAGAAAGAATAATATAGATGCAACGCTCCTCCTCTAACTTTTTCTCACATTCTTGACATAAAATTCTGAGTGTTTTAAACTTAGATAGATAATCTTCAATGTAAGAAAAATCATTTGGACTTAAAGTCAGTATTTGATTTTCTAACTAATGTGCTCGAATAATATTGTGTTTACCAAACACAGATTCAAGCTTTTTCCAAGCTTCATCGGGGTCATCAATTTATTGAAGGTGGAACCTTAAATCAGGAGAGATGGACATTCCGATCAGTCCACATGCTTCGTCACTCCTATTAGCCCATTTGAATTTCTTATCAGCATCAGTGGGTTTTTTTTCCTTTCCCAAGATAATCCAATACAAGTCTTTACTTCTGAATAAATCCTCCATATGGGATTTCCATTGGAAGTAGTTGGTGTTGGTAACGAAAATATCACTGTAAGAAGTCATATTAAATACGCAGATAATATGGATTTAAAAACTGAAACTAATGATTTGGATGGAAAGATCTCGAAAAATAGGCGTTTTTAAAAAAACCAACACTAAAACTGGACTTGGGATGCAAAATTTATGCCCTTTAAAAAATAAAAGCATAAACAATAATCAAAAAACTACGTGGTGGTTATTAGGACCCTATAATGTACCTTTTTTCTCATACTTTTTTCTATCATTACATCCTTTTCCCACTCATATTTAAGCCTACATTATCACCTTAACCTATTTCTCCAAAGGTATATAATATTTCTTCTCTTTGCTATATGTTTAATTTGTTTTACATGTAATTTTACATTACTCTCATACTTAGCCATTAATCATAAATATATAGTTGCTGAAACTGTTTGAACTGCAGTTAATATACTGTCGCTGCTGAGGACCACGTTGCTGAAACAGTCAACAGTACGCAAATCCCATTGCTGAAACAGTCCACGATTTGCGATGCTGAAACAACATTTCACATACAGCAATAACAAGAAGGAGTTGTTACACTGGCCGCAACAGCCATACCTTAAGCCAGCACCATTACAACCATCATTGCTGATTGAGACCACGTTGCTGAAATAGTCAAATACGATGCAAATCCCGTTGCTGAAACAGTCAGTGATTTGTGATGTTGAAACAGTTTTTTACAAACAACATTAACAAGAAAAGATAAATAAAGAAGTTGTTACACCGTCCGCAATAGTTGTACCTCAATCCAGCACCATTCCAACCACTGTAATAACATTTTTCTACGGGAGATCAGAATATCCTATTCCAGCATAGAAGATCAGATCGGACTAAGAATATGATTTGTATGTACACGTGTAATTTTATGCTTAATTGTATTAAGATGATTCTCCTCTTTAAATAATGGAGAAATCAGCATTAGAGGGGGGAATTACGAAAGGCTTAGCTAGAAGGAATCACAGAGAAGGAGTGTGTTCACTTTGGATATTGTAACTTATCATACTTGACAGATGAATAAAAGATCATTCTGAGCATTACTTCTTAATTCCTTTTATTTCTGGGGAATCTTGTGAGAAGGAAAGGGCCCACCTTCTTCACAAGATTCACCCCTTAGTTTCTGTAGTGTGTTAGTATTGTTTTTATCTATACCTTGTTAAAACTCTGTTTCCATTGATTGTTACATCGTTTTCATACAATTCATTCCTAGGTAATTGTTAATCATTTTGATTGGTAATTTTGTTTGCAGAATGAGTCTATGAAAGTGTGATAGTCAAAGACATGTGCTGAAGATTCCTACTTTGGGGAATAGGGCCATGTTCTCTGTTACAAAATAGTTAGCCTTCGGTACTTGTTAATCATTTTGATTGGTAATTCTATTTGCATAATGAGTTTATGAAAGTGTTATAGTCAAAGACAGGTGTTGAAGATTCCTACTTTGGGGAATAGGGTCATGTTCTCTGTTACAGAATAGTTAGTCTTCTTTGCAGTGTGCTGAAAGGTTCCTTTTTCCTAGGTTGTTATTTCTT
>SNQJ01S0144248.1:0-24507 GCA_010110895.2 Picea sitchensis
TTAGATGTTATTTCATTTTTTTATTATTATTATTTACAGTCACTTGAGAAAATAAGAACTAGGAAGGATAACTGTAATAAACTCAATTAGCACTCTTTTCTGTTCCAAACTCCTGCTTCATCTCATCACCCAGACCCTGACGTTCATAGAGAAATGAATGTGTCATGTTCAGCAACAACAATTGGGCAACTATAATGAAACTCATAACATTAACAAACCATCCACTACTTAATTTTGAAATAAAACAACCCATACATGAATTTAGTTGATGACTAATCAACCTTGGATTCAAGCAAAACACATTTCTAGGTTTCTAAAAATTACCTATTCAGATGGTTAAAAACTTAACAATTGTTGTTCCTTTTTGCGCGTTTGTTGTTCCTTTGAATGAAACAATTGTCGTTCCTTTTGCATTCTTGTTGTTCCTTTGAATGGAACAATTGTCATTCATTTTGCGCACCCATTGTTCCTTTTGAACACTTGTTGTTCCCTTTTACGTGCTTGTTGTTCCTTTGAACAGAACAATTGTCGTTCCTTTTGCACGCCCGTTGTTCCTTTTTCACACCTGTTGTTCATTTTGTCGTTCCTTCCCTACATTGCTGATAAAATGCCAAACCATTCCTTTGGGGTACAACTTTCACCAAATAATTTTCACCATCATTATTTCTAACGATCTATCATTATTTTTTGGACTATCTCCCATACCTTATCAAATTGTTTTTTGGATTACTTTCTTCAAAATATCTTAAACCTTGTTCATAACCTGTAACCACCATAATTCGTTTATTTCCCCTTATACATACAAATACACTTAAATGATATCTCACCTTTATATTATAATAAGGAGTCTTAGGCACACTTTTACTTGGCATGCTTACACTTCTTTATGCCATCCCTGACTCTTAAGGAGTAGATGAGCCTCCCTTCATACACCTCTAAAAAAAAAGAAAAAAACAAAACAAAAAAAAGAGCAATAAAATTTCTTTCTTTTCCCACAAAGAATAGGGGGTCTCATCATGAGCCTACCTACCATGATCATAGGATACTAACCTAAGTGACATTCCCACTATGGCTACCACACCAGGGCAATGGCCTTTAACATTTTCCTTTGTCAAAGGACAATATATCTCATCACGAGATGACTTGTTCACTTAAGTTACACTCTAGTGAGTGGAATTATCATCATCTGGATACCAAACCAGGATAATGGTCTTTTTTCGAGAAAAAACAACTTAAATTAAAATAATAATAATAATAATAATAATAATAATAATAATAATAATAAACAAAAGGATAAGTAATAATAAAAAAAATCCACAAAGAATACGGGGTCTCATCACAAGCCAACCTACCACGATCATAGGATAATAACATAAGTGACATTCCCATTATGGATAGCACACCAGGGAAATGACCTTTGACATTTTCTTGTCAAAGGACAAGGGGTCTCATCATGAGTCAACTTGTTCACCTAAGTTACAATCTAGTGAGTGGCATTATCACCATCTGGCTACCAAACTAGGATAATGGTATTTTTGGAAAAGACGATTCAAATATTTATCAAGGATATAGGCTCATCTAAGGGTTAAAAGGAAACCCTGTCAAGGCTATGGATGCCTGTAGGCAGCAGTGGTTCTGCCTGTGGTATGGAAGTTTACCTTAAATGCCAAGTTTCTAGGTGTCTCTAGATTTCCTTCACTCAATAACGAGGCTATCATTTCAGTTGTATTCAATAAAATGAAAAAGTAACAAGATTATGATATGTGGGATATTATTTTAAATGAACATATTTAATTTATTCAGCTTATGTATCCTTAAAGACATTTTTTGAGTATAAGTATATTAAATTCAATTTTTCCATGAAAGAGGACTAACGTTCAATGATTACCGTTAAAATATGTTGTTTGAAAATTAATGATTGATCCCCATTGGTGGCAATAGTGAAATCATTATCCCTCACTAGAAATACCTACACTCATTACTTTCCCCTACGTTGACAGTCGAGGTCGACCTCTACATTAATGAGGGGAGTGGATGCTCGACACGCTTTCCGATAAGATAGTAATGATTGTAATAAATACCCACATTTGTAAACACTTGTTGTTTTCTGATATTTGCTATTTTCAGTAATGTTTTCCTCCAATATGATCTAACCATGTCTGCTACCAGGAACTATAGTCATTCACATTTTCTCACAAAAATGGGTGGCAGAAGTGTGCACAGGGAGCCAACTTTACTATAGGTTACAGAGTAGGCAAGAAATATCCTACAATGTCTGGGACGGACGAAGTAATTCAACCGTTTGAAAGAATATGAAATGAATGTCACGCTTGAATTATTTTAGAATATGGAAGGAGAAATCTCTATGGTGCGAGGCATACAAATCGCAGTCACCCCAAAAATCTTAGCAGAGGTCATAGGCCTCCCTAACATGGGCATTCAGTGGATAGGAAGATACACAACACTGAAGGAAGTTGTGGAAACTTTCACAAACCCTGGGAAAGAATTGGATAAGAAGGGAAAGGGACTTAATCCCAGTACCCTCAGGGAACCATGGAAGGAACTAGTAGGGGTAATTCAGCGGTACATCACCTGTGATGGATGATATGATGTAATTATACCTCGCCACCTCAAATTGTTGGCAGCCTTAAAAAAATGGTTAGTACTTAATCTACCTTTCTTTCTGAATGCCACATTACATGAGGTTGCCTTAAGAACACAAAAGTCCAAGGATCTTGTTACTGTTATCAGTCACCACAGATTAGTTAAACTGATAACAAATAAAGCATTGAGTCAAACTCAATTGACCTGGGATGGTCTGATTGAGGCCAATATACCTCCACAAATGGAGCAACCTGAATTATACCATGAAGGCCCACCATAGGAAATTGAAGATAGAAAGGCAGAGGAGACTACCGCCCAAAGAGAAATTCCATCTCCTCAAACCAAAGCTAAGGTAGAACCTGCCCAAATCACAAAGGCCTGGACCTCACAAACATAGGCATTAACGAAAAAGAGGAAGAGAGAAACAACTGCCCCTAAAGCCATCATTAAGACAAGGAGGAGAAGAAAACGAATTCAGGAAACAACTGAAGCAATTCAGGGTACAACAAAACAGCCTGAAGAACTTCAGAGTTCTATAGAATAGTCTCCACAGGAGAATGTTCAAGAAATTGGGCAAGAAGAATAGACCTCACAAAGGAATGATCAGGAAGACACCCAACTGGCATTAGAGCATTTGACAGAACAATTTTTGAAGAGCTGTGAGGTAGAAATAGCTCAGGTTTTGGGAAGCTTAGGAACCTCAATTGACAAAGGAACAAATAATCTATAAAAATGCCCAGAACAAGACTCCTCTTCAAAACCAACTGAATATTTTCCTGATATTGAAATGTCTTTCCCAAAGGACACAGCACAGGAAGAACCTCATTTTTAAATAAGAATCCCTCTTTGACAGACAGAACATTTGGAAGGAACAGAGGAACAACCATCTGCTGGATAGAATGAAGAAGACCTTGAGACCTTTCATATACAAAAATCAGCCAAGAGCCATAAGAAAATTATAAAGTTAAAAAAGGAAACAAATTGTTGAAGAAAAAGGCTAAGAAGGCTGAAGTGTTAAAGAAAAAGGTGGGTAAACTCAAGGAAATTATTAAAGAATTGAGGAAGCATCTAGAACAAGAAGATAAGGCCATGGATGATTTTAGGGGCTAAATTTCGCTCATGGGATAATTTTCCATGGTTTTTCCAAAAATGAGATTCGCTATTTTAAAAATGGTTCACCCAAATTCTATAGGATAAAATTATTTTACCTTAAAAATTGCCAAAATTTTATAAAAACTATATAAAATCCTTATAAATTTGAATATTTTTACAAAAATATCGCCAAACATTTATAGTTGGCATATGAAGGATTAGTAATATTTTCCAAGGTTTCTACATTTTAAAACAAATTTCCATCCTTAAAATCATCCCTGGATAAGGCTCGTAGAAGAAAGAAAAACAAAAGGTCCAGAATGAAAGGATGAAACCCTCTTCCTAAAGAAGAAGTCACTACAAATTTTGTAGGGATACAAACAGACCCTGAAGAAATAGTAGTAGAAGAGGCAGTAGCTCAAAATGAGGAAGTAATTCCCTTAGAAAAACAGGAAATGATGTCAGATAAAGAAACACTTGATGCTGAGATGTAGACAGATACCCTAGTATTAGAGGAAACAACTCAACTCCTTGAGAAGAATTATACCATTAGGAGATTGGAGGAAGAATTGATGCAGTCTCAACAAACCCTGGTTCAAAACATAAATGAATTACTGACTATGGTAGAGCATCAAGCACTCCAGTCCCATAAACAGAGTGCTATTGTGGACAAACTGGAAGTAGAGCTTATATAGACCCAATAAGCATTAACTCAATCCAGGGAGGATATGGGCACTATGGAAGAATACCAAGCATCCCAATCTCAAGCATAGGGTGTCACCATTGATAAGCTAAAGGTAGAGATGGGGAGATCCCAATGAGCATTGGCTCAACACCAAGATGAGATGGTCACTAGGGATGAACATCAAAAGATTGTTAAACAACTGAAGGACATGATAGAAACAAAGAGTGAGACCTATGCTGAGCTCACCAGAGCCCAAGGAAAGGTAAAAAAGGTACAAACCCAATTGGAAAAATATTTGGAGCAAATCAAAGAAATCTATGATGTCTACTCTGATGCTATTAATTGCAGAGCCCCTGCCACCAATTACACTTTATTCTTGCTGGAACGATATTTTTTATTGAGAGTGAAGGCCATCAGAGAAGGTAAACCCATTTCATTTTCCACTGTACTTGAGTTTATTTCATGTTTCAGAGAGAAGGATGAAAAGGTACAATACTTTCTATGTGAGTTATGATTTAATAATTTCATTCTAGAAGAAGAAAGGAAAGATAACCCTGGCCCATTCATAGGTGACATACAGTTTCAGGAATTTCTGTCATTTACTCATAACCAAGTCAGATGGGGTAAAGCTCATAAAACCTTCCTAAAGAGGGAAACTGGGCTAGATCTTTGGGTCAGGGGAGAGCCTCCAAAGTCCTTTCCAGCCATTATGCAACATAAACCCTTTATGAAAAGAGGGGAGATCATAGATTCCTTAGCCCCTATCCATCTACAGGTTATACCGATACGTTCAGGTATCACTCATTTTAGAGAGATTAAGGAAGAAGCTCTTGCTGCTTCTAAAATGAGATGGGATGCATCCTCCAGTGAAGTAAGGAGTAGGGAACCCTTTGGGTACACGAATTTATTTCCAGCTACCTTTAGAATAGAAAGGTATTCTAGAATTCTCCAAGAGAAAGGGCCTGCTTGGATTGGGTACAGATATAATCCCCCTATCATCTGGTTTCCTCCAGAAAGTTACCAAAAAGATTATCAAATTAACAAGAAAAGGGAGGATGCTTCTTTTGGAGAACTCAAAAGAAGTAATGGATTCAGGAGGCTTGGTGAACCAACCTTTCCACCTTACAACATTACTGCTTTACATGTAAGATCTCAACTTGCATGAGGACATGAAAGAAGGTAAGTTGGGAGGTATGTTAGGTTATGGAAAAGGTATAAATATCTTCCTTTTTCCCACATTTCATAATATCATCTTGGTTGACTTTTCGGTTAATTAGAAGCAAATAGGATAGAAAATGAATAATATACACTTTAGTGTTATTGTTGAAATTAGATTACATAGATCCTAAAATACGATTGGAATTGTTTGATTTTGTTATAGGATTGGTTGAATATTGTCAAACCCGAGAGAGCAAAGGAAATCTCGAAGATGCGCAAGCTATTGGAGGTTGAGGATTTTATGGTGCAAGGTAGTTTTGAAGATGATTAAGTTTCTTATATTGTAACTTTATAATAGTAAATCAATTCAGAGGATCTTGCGATCCTCAGGATAACTTAATTTACCCAGATTATTGTAATATATAAGGGGTAATAGATCCTAGAAGGGATATAGAAGAATTGCACCCAAGAACTCAGAACTTAGAATTTCTCTGCGTTAGCAGTTTTTGTAAATGTTGTACTAGCTATGAAATCAATAAAATATTTGAGTGGTTTTACCATTTATACATATTTATTTTCAAATAATAGTGCTTCTAAGGACGAAGGGCCCAGTCTGAAGGAGCTACTGTTCGACCTGTAATTGTATCAGTTCAATTTATGTTTTGTGATTCGATTCTCTTTTACAGTAGTTAAATGAATGCATAAGTTTGTTGATGATTTTATATCATTTGCAAGAGATAGATATTTCCTTAAGCATTAGATGATTGTTGTTCCAATTTCTATTACTGAGATTTGATGCATGACAGTTCCTCATAAGTTCATATGCACTGTTCCTTTTACTTAGATTCGCAATTATTGTGCCTTTCAATTAGTTTACATTTGTTGTCCCTTTCGATTAAGATATAGTTGTTGTTCCTTTCAATAGAAGTACAATTGTTGTCTCCTTCGATTAGATTACAGTCGTTGTTTCTTTCCATAGATAAAGTAATTCGCCTTTTTCCTTTCCAGTAATTTGATTCATAATAACAGTCAATTCTGCAAGTCTTTATTTAGATTCAATTACTGCTTTTAGTTAAAATGAATTCAATAGATTAATTAGTTCCTTTCCATTTCACAACATTAGATTTCAAATCCTAGAATCTTTAATGAATGTTTGAGGAACTTGATTGTTGATAAACTCATATTTGCTTTAACTACATGATTTTAGCCTCTATGAGCTATCTTCATAGACTTTGTTGATATTCTTGAGATAAAAGACAAATCCTCGGGTTGATAAATTAATGTTAAAATAAGGTTGTTTTTAGACATCTTTAGACCCCAACAACTTTGCATTAGCTTCATATTGAAGTCTGCCTGTTGCTCCCTGGCTCTCATAAGCCTTTTGTTATCTACCTGGTGAATTTGGACATCTTTTTGAAAATTCTTAATGATTTTCATCATGCTCACTTCTTTATCTATTTCTTCTCCATTCCCATTGGAGTTTGTTCCTTCAATTCCCAAATGGACATCCATTCCTCTAACTTCATCCTTCGTACTGTAAGCGTCATGTGCTTCCTCCATTTCTCTTCATTATGTAACAATTCTGTTCGGTTCTGACAATTGGTAACGCTACAAAAATGTGCATTCCACTGAATTTTCATCAGGATATTAGACTTAATAATTATCCATAATAACTTAAACAATCTGATTCAATCAAAAGAATATCAGGTTCTATTTTTGGTGGGTTTGTGTCAATCAAGAATTCCCACGATTCTATCTCCAAGCCCCGTTGTTCTTATAATTCACTTTCAGGTGCTAGCCCCTTTTTCTTCATCCCTCAGTTTGTGTGTGACCACAGTTGTGACCAAGTGATAATAGTTAGGTTCTTACTCCATGCTTCAGAGTTTTGGGCTTCAGGTGCTTTCAACTCACCACAATTCCAATCTCTCGAACTTTGAACTCACGAAGTTCGCAACTGAAGTGAGAGGAATCAATGGTCCCCTCTCTCTACCCAAATCAATGACCACACTTATCTTTGGGGCTCTGTAATTTAAGGTTTCCAAAGACTTCAATGCCAAAAACCTCTAGAGTGTCAGATCTTCTGACACGCATCCATGACTTTCAACGGTCACGATAAATTCTGGTGCTTCGTATTTTGGGATTTCTCAACCCACACGACCCCACTTTTCTCAAAAGTGGATATCCTCTGAAGTGCAAGATCTGGCTCCATGTGTCCCTTGCAACCATTAGGGGCCCCACTAACCATTCTCAAGAAGAGTTCCACGTGGAAAACTACTAGAAGCAGACATGTGGTCCAATATGATGGGTGACACATGTCATGTTCTAACTAGAGTTTCTATCTTCCAAAGGTTCTTAACTCACTGACACATGGTACACATCCCATGTGTCCATGTCATCCCTGGTGACATCAATAGGCCATGCCACTTTGGGCTTAAGAATATGTTTCACTTGCATTCCTCAAATCTCCCAAACTACGAACTTCAGAACTACTTTATCTTTCGGGGTCCACATGGTATGAATTCAAAAATTAAGGTGGTGACACATGTCCCCATGTGTCAGATTTATTTTGGTCCAACAAGGTCATCAAAGTTCCATTCTGACTAACACGTGTTAGGAATAAGGAAGTACACATCCCCCTGGGTGATGTCATCATGCCACATCACTTTGGGACTTCGGAAGAATTCACCTTAGCACACCATGTTTCTCCCGAACGCCAAATTCCTGAACTATCCAATCTATTGACACATGTCTCTTTAGATGAATGGTCCATATTAAGTCTGGACTTCAGGACTTCAGAAGGTTTTACCTTATCATACATTGTTTCTCCCAAATATATCTTACAACCCAAATTCAAAACTCGTAGCCCAACACAACAGTTGTTGTGGCTTCATTCTATGTTGGTTTCCTTGAACCACTATACTTCTTGAGCTTCTGTACACAATCCCAATGACACTCTGAACTTCAATTTTTTTCTATATATACAACATTTCACTCTGAAACCTTTGTCTCATTAACCACTAACATGGCCCATCCAGGCTCAGTGTCGAAACCATGGCTCTGATACCATTATGTGACGTCCCCTTCCCTCAAACATCTGTCGGGCAATGCTAACTAAACAATTGTATCTTTGTTTTTCTGCTCTAATACCATTTTGTGATCATTCCCGGCCTTAAAGAAACAAGATAGGCCATGCCACCAAATAACTTTGCGGAAATATTCACATATAAAAATTAACAAGAATAAATAGAGATAACATCTAATATTCATATATATTTATATACATATCTATCTAATACAATTTAAATATCTATAGCATTCTGTTCATGCACCTATTCATGTGGAAATAACATAAAAACATACATGCAATTTATACCGACAATTATAATAACATTATAACTTGATTTCAAGATACACATCATACAAAGAACAAAGATTTGGTACTTATCTTTTAATAAATGACCACTGACTGCATGCGGACCTTCTATGAACCTATAAACCTTAGACCACACTGCTCATCATGCTCAGCAGTGGGCCACCCCCGAGTTGGGACTAAACTCCACCGAGAAAGGGATTCCTAGGCTTGCAAGGACAAAATGAAAGTCGCACAAATCAACATGAAGGATTTTCTTCCAAGAGCCACTTATGCCCACATCCCACAGACTATCATTCCACACATTCCTATCCCACCCCAGGAGTGTACACCTTCATTATCACAAGTCCATCGACTATCCACCCCCCTTCCAGGGCTTCAGAAATAGGTTGGAGAAGAACTATTAGAGTATTGTAGCTTATGCAGGAATCCCTCCAGGAGAATTCACTTCTCGAGCACACTCTCTCACCTAGTGAGGGTTTCCCATAGGCCTAACAACCTTCCTCTTCTATTCATCTCCTAATTCCAGTGGGTAACCTCTGCAAAAAAAATTGGGTAAGGGCTTTGGTAATGACAGCAAGCCAAACCAGTCCTCAGAAAATGTGGGTAGCATAAACATAGGATAAGACACGATATGGATCAGACACTACTTAGTCGTGTTGTGCTTCACAGGAATCATGGTTAACTTCATTACATGGGTGTACGGGTTTCATAATTTGCAGAGAGGGACAATGGAGGCAATGACTCGTTGTGTCAAGGTTATCAATGTATTAGTGCATGCATCAGTGAGGATTATGGCTTACTTCCAGAGTGGCGACCATTGCTAGAATGGTGAGGGAACCCCCAACGAGCTGACTCTCCCCACTTAAAATTGCACACTCCTAGGTTGACACATGTCTTCCTGAATCTCAATGAGCTCCACTTAACACTCGTTCCCTTTCCCCAAGAACTTAGGACAACATGGTTAAGTCAAACCTTAGCCTCTAAGAAATAATAATATAATATTATTCCTTTATAAGT
Organism: Picea sitchensis; assembly: GCA_010110895.2. Lineage (NCBI taxonomy): Eukaryota > Viridiplantae > Streptophyta > Pinopsida > Pinales > Pinaceae > Picea > Picea sitchensis. The sequence goes on from SNQJ01S0144248.1 coordinate 9,930, forward strand.
AAGCCCTATATCTTAACCCCTAATCCTAGACACTTAGACCCTTCCCTTTCCCTATCTAGTGGAGATTAGTACCCCATAACTCTTTCTTTTTGGCCAGTCTACACGCAACGATGTAATTTTATTAATTATGTGAGTATTTACATATACAAAAGAAGGCTCATTGGCCTTAGTATTTGGGCTCTCTGTCCTAATAAACACATAATTATTCCAACTTATAAACACTTGGCTCAGTAGTCTATAAACATAATTACAAGTCAGTAGGGGCTCGGCCTTAGGGTGTTACAGATGCATTGGCTAAACTGTATGAAAAAATCTCGGTGTCTATTAAGGTATTTCTAATGAAGAGATGATTTAATATGAATATGTTAGAAGGTGGGTTTGTTGCAGATCATTTAAATGAATTTAATATGGTTACTAATCACCTAATTTCTCTAAAAGTGAACTTTGATGATGAGGTCAGGGATCTTATAATATTGTGCTCATTGCCAGAAAGATGGAATGGCTTGGTCATGGTTGTAAGTAACTTTGTCTCTGGTTAAAATAATTTAAAATTTGATGATGTTGTTGGTGTTATCCTTAGTGAGGAAATGTGATGAAAAAGCAGAGGTGAAACATCAGGTAATTCATTAAACATGGAGAATAGGGGAAGACAAAAGGATAGAGGAAAGGGCTTAGGGAACCGTGTGAATTATAGGAAGGGAAGATCCAAATACATATTTGGAAAGATAGAGTGTTGGAATTGTGGGAAGAAAGGACATCTAAAGAAAGACTACATAGCTCCAAAGAAACAAAGAGATGGACATCGGGAGAAAAATAAGGAAGCAAATGTAATTGGTGATGTGTTACAATATGATTTGATTATTTCTCTAGATAATATTTTTGTGTCTTGGGTAGTAGATTCAGGGGCTTCATTTCATGCCACACCCCATAGGAAACATTTTCTAGATTATGTTCAAGGTGATTTTGGACATGTTTGTTTAGGCAATGATGTACCATGAAAAATTGTTGGAATGGGAAAGGTAAAAATAAAGAAAAGGAATGGAAACTAATGGTTGTTGAAAGAGGTAAGACATGTTATAGATCTAAGGAAAAATCTAATTTCAACAGGGCAGTTGGAAAGTGAAGGTTGTATATCCATATTTATAGATAATGTGTGGAAGATAACCAAAGGATCATTGGTGATAGCAAAAGGAGAGAAGGTAGGTACATTGTATTTATGTACTGGTAATACTTACTCTTCTATCTATTTAGCTTCTACAGGAGTGGATACAACACTGTGGCATCATAGTATTGGACAGATGAGTGAGAAAGGGGTGCAAATGCTTCACAAAAAATATTTTTTTCGAGATATTAAACAAATTGATTTGGATATTTGTGAGCATTTTGTTTATGGAAAACAAAAGAGAGTCATATTTATTAGAGTCAAAAAACAAAATAAGATTGAAAGGTTAGAGCTTGTGCATAAAAATTTATGGGTACTACCTCAGGTATCATCTCTTGGTGGATCTCATTATTATGTTATTTTTATTGATGATGCGACTAGAAAAATGTGGGTTTATTGCATTCAACAAAAATATGATGTTTTTGATACTTTTAAGAAATTGAAATCTTTGGTTGAGAATGAGACAGGAAAAATGTTGAAGTGTGTCATATCAGACAATGGAGGTGAATATTGCAGGAAGGATTTTTATTATTATTCTTCATACCATGGGATTCGTAGAGAGAAGACAATTCCAGGAACACCACAAGAAAATGGTGTGTTAGAAAGGATGAACATGACAATCATGGAGCATGCAAGGACTATGAGATTGCATGTTGGTTTTCCCTTACAATTTTGGGAATATGTTATAGATATTGTTGTTTACTTAATAAACAAAATACCTTCAATCTCTTTGGATGGTAGAATTCCAGAAGAGGTATGGACATGTAAAAATTTAAACTATTCTTTTTTGAAGACTTTAGGTTGTGAATCATTTGTCCATGTTGATAAAGAAAATAGAACATATCTTGAGGAAAAATCCAAGAAGTGTACCTTTATTGGATATGGTGTTAATGATTTTGGTTATTTCTTATGGAATTATGAAATCAAAAAAAATCATTAGGAGTAGAGATGTCATATTCAATGAGAATGTCATGTACAAAGATTAGTTGCAGGGAAAGAAATAGGAAAAAGAAAAACTAGAATACACAGTGCTTGATGAGATCACTGAAAAATAAATTTGAAAGGTACCAGAAAATCATAATGTACAACAACAGGGTAAGAAAGTACCTAAAACTCTTGCAAGTGTTGTTATAATATCTACTAGGTAAAGTAGACCCCCTGAACGATACTCTCCTTCATTTTATTATTTATTGTTGACTGATTGTGGTGAACCAAAATGTTATGAAGAGACAATGCAGGTAGACACCAAAAAGAAGTGGGAGAAAGGAATGAAAGAGGAAATGGATTCCCTGATAAATAACCAGACTTGGGATTTGGTTCAGTTTCCTACAGGAAAAAGAGCATTACAGAATAAATGGGTTTACAATTTGAAGGAAGAATATGGAGGAAAAAATCGGTACAAGGCTAGACTTGTTGTAAAGGGGTTTTCACAAAAGAAAGGTATATATTTTGATAAAATATTTTCTCGTGTTGTTAAAATGACTTCAATTAGGACTATTTTAAGTCTTATGGCAGTAGAATATTTGCATATTGAATATTTAGATGTAAAAACAACTTTTCTCCATGGGGATCTGGAGGAAGAGATTTATATGCAACATCCATAGGGGTATGAGGTCAAAGGGAAGGAGAATTTGGTATGTAGGTTGAATAATATATTGTATGGACTAAAGAAATCTCCAAGGCAACGATATTTCAAGTTTGAAAGGTTTATGATAGAGGTTATAGTAGATGTCATTCTGATCACTATGTTTATTTAAAAAAAATAGAAAATGGAAGCTATATTATATTTCTATTGTATGTAGATGACATGCTTATTGTAGGGTCTAATATGTAGGATATATATGTGTTCAAGAAGAAACTAGCTAATTCATTTGTGATGAAGGATTTGTTGCTACAAATAAAATACTTAGTATGAGAATAATAAGAGATAGGAAAAATTGCAAGTTGACATTATCTCAGGGTGAGTATATACAAAATGTGTTGGAGAGGTTTAGAATGTAGAATGCAAAAACAGTAAGTACACTTTTGGCCATCCATTTCAAATAACTAATGAAATGTGTCCCAAGACATAGGAAGAGATATAATACATGTCGAGGGTCCCTTATTCATCAATAGTTGGAAATTTGATGTATGTAATGGTTTTCACAAGACCATATATTGCACATGCAGTAGGAGTTGTGAAAAGGTATATGAACAATCTATTGAGCACTCAACACACCCTAAAATCCTTATCAAATTTTGTCACTTTTTGGGTACCACTTGTTTTCTTCACTATCTGACTCGATTTCATTGTGGGAAATGGTTTATATTTGTTTTGTTTTCGTGTCTCTTGTCACCTAGTCAAGATTGTTTGAACTTTTGAAACCTCATGTCTAAAAGACCTTAACGCTCGAATTAAGAATCGACAGCTAAAAACTGCACCTAACGCGCTCAGGTTTAGCATCGGAAAGAATTCAAGTAAGTAAAGGAACCACACAAAAAYAACATTCRTCAAGCGTCGATCCTCATTGACATCGACAGAAGGTGGTTCTGGTTTGCATAAGTTATTTGCATAAAGGTTTGAGATATCATTGATCCCCATCAGAATCATAAAATACGATAAATACAGATGTTAACAAAGGACGTAAAGAAACCRTCGATAGTCGATGCCCAATGCGCTTATCGGGAATGAGGAAATCCAGAAAGGTTACAACAATCATTTTGACCATGATAAAATTATCACTGATCGCCGATCCCCGATGCGTTCTCAGCATTAGAAAGTTTTTTGAGAGAGCTGATCCAAGAGCACTTGGGTAAGTTTATCGTTGATCACCGATCCTTGACACTTTGTCGACAAGATAGGATTAGGTTGTAGAACATATGGCTTATAGGAGGTCCCTACTTTGATTAATACAAGCAAATGAAGTCATTGGTCTCGAATGTCACGTGTCTTTGCCATGTAAGGGGGCCATACAACCTTGTTTTATTTCAAGTTAGTTTTAGATTCCATGAGTCCTAGTCACACCTCTAGGTGGATTTTCCATGTCAACAGTGTACGATAAAGATTGATCGGCGTCAGAGATTTTTCAAGGAGATATCAACGAAAATGTCTAAAGCACAATCTCAACCCCCGATACACCAACTAGACTAGTGAAACAATGGGATGTTTGCGGAATAATATATGATCAGATTTGGACATTTAATACAACAGTTAATGCCCAATACTACATTAGTTTCTACCCCATGCATCGATTAGACAACAAAATTTTGAAATCGTCGAAAGACTACATTACCACCTGCGCCTATGCCATCAACCCATGATGAATTTAAGTTTAAACATCTCGAAATATCTGGTGGCAGATTTGATGAAATTTCACTCATAACCCAAATTGAATGGTTGATGCGACAAGGTAAGTGCATCTCTGTTTAAATATCTAGAATGGTTTCAAACAAATTCATTATGCTTGTAAAATGAATTCTAGAGTATCCGAAGGATCAAAGTGAGTGTCTCGAGAGTGTACTAACCCTTTTGATTATCAAAACCATGTTTAACAATCTTCAAAGGTATGTATACAAGTCTATCAATTCGTTGGTTATAATTTATATATGCACACCCGATTTTATTGCACAATCTCTAAACTATGTTATAGTTGCAGGTAATATGCCACCGATAAAGCCAACCACCAAACGCTCGCCAAGAGCACCAAAGATAAAATAAGTCGATATAGGTGAAGGTTCTTCTCCGAGGACCATGAGGTAGTTGGAGTACACCCCTAGGGTGAGATTTTCATCAAAACAATAACAAAGAAATATTTTTTCTAGCCTCCGGCCTTTGGTGATACAGAGGCAAGCACCAGATCCAAGGTGATGCTCCCACAATGGGGATATCTCTTCAAAAGAATTATCCCAGAAGAATACCCAGATTATATCCCACACAATGACCTAGACGTAAGGGCCCTCAATGACCAGGTGTTCTCGAACATCCAACACTCGTATTTACACATGGTGGCAAGAAGAACCTTTTTTTTCCCCTACATAGAGGTTTTGAAATGGCTCATTGACCATATGTATGGGAATAACTGCTTGATAAATAATGAGAATGACAGATGCATCGGAGTATTCCTCCCGACAGAAGTTTAGAAATACTACAAGCTTAGGGACCAGACCATCCTATAGGGCTATAATGCCACATTGGTCAAAGACAAGAAATGGTCTTTCATACCCTACCATTTTCATATAGGTTTTTATATGGTGAAAGATATTGCTCAATCCAAACTAGAAGGGCTGAGCCAACTTGAATTCAGATTCTCGACGGGTCGATTCCACAAGAATGACCCTAAAGGCCTGGTCCTCCAACATGCTCACAGGTATCGTCCTGTTGGCCATACACTCATGATAAGTTTGAGGACGATATTTTCACAGAGTGCACCCAGGAATGGGATGAGGTGGTGTAGAAAATGGCCAATCCTAACATGACCAGGTTCAAGGCCATGAGTGTGGAATAACATGTGGAAATGATAGAGCATTCAGCTCAAGAGGCCCTTAGGGCCAGTGAAGAAATCAAGGTGACATAGACAACAAAGGCACAGTGAAGGGGATTAATCTTGATACAAGGGGCATAGAGGATCATGGATCAGTTTCAAAATGACCTCGATATGATAGAAATGACAAGGATCATGACTGATGACCCAATAGAAATACGAGGAGAATGAAGTGGCCCAGAGCCAATACAGATTGAAGAAACAATTGGGTCAAAAAAACCTGAAGCTTCACCACCACAGGTCGTATCACTAGGGGAAGTTTCAGCTCGGCCCACGATAGAAAGGAAATAAGGAAGAAAAAGTATACCAAATCCCTTGTTCAATTTAATAACCATCTACGATGATGAGGAGAGTTCAGAAATTTCCCTGGTCACTCTGGTGCAAATTACAGAGGAGAAAGAACCTGAGAGAGAATCCACCCCGGGTTCCAATGCTCCAAGTTAGAGTCGTCCATAGAATGAGAATGAGGTAGAAATTTCCTTGTACATTGAGCCACTCGACATACCAAGAACCTTGATGGATAGCTAGAGGGATGAGCCAAGATCGGGTGAATAAGAAGAAGAAATTCCAGAATAGGAAATCGAAATCTCAACAGTCGATTACCAAGTAAGTACCAAACCTACCCTGATACCTTTGTTTTGGCTAGTACCTTACCAACCGATGAGAAACAACCAGATTTCGAGCCATCAAGACATACAGAAAAGGTTCACGAACCCATTCTTGAACATATATACACCGTCGAGATCCTGGAAAACACTCTTACTTGGGGAGAACAACAAATCCCTGAACCTGTTGATGAGGTCATCTATATACACAAAATTTCCTATGACTAAAGGATTAAAGCCATCAAGAAGAGAACCAATAAGAAAGGGAGGCTTACTTTGGATAGTTCGATCCTCATCACCACAAAGGAGAAATTTATCAGCACAGAGCATGCCAAAATGTCTGAGCTTATCGGCGCAAGGATGGCGATCACAAATTCCACCCTATATAGAGCAAGGAAATATGAATAGGAGATGGAAGTTTCACTATAGGAGCTAGAGCATTTGCGCCATTTGTCTAAATAATATCAGAACTCCACATAGGCCACAGTATTTTTGAGAAGAAAATTCCAAGATACCTACAACAAATTCACAAATGAACGACACCTTTTTACAGTAGGGATAGATGACCTCCAATAAGACACTCTTATGGTGCTAGAAACCTAAAAATATGTGTAAAGATGGTATGAGAAGGCCAACCAAGTGGTGGAAAGAATTGATTACATCATCGCAGTTCAAAATGGTCGAGACACTGAAGAGCACGAAATTCAGGTGTTGAGGGAAAATAACAGGAGATACAAGAGAAATGGGTCGATTGTGAAATAAGTTGGGTCAAGATTAATTAGGATATGAAATACATCGGTCTCCCAGAATTTGGCTCACCCAAGGACTTTGTCGACTTTCATGACATAGTCAAACAACATGTAGAACAAGACTCGGGGTGGACTGTAGAGATAGAAAAGGTGGAGAACATGGCGCCAGGACAAGTATAGCAGTTTATGGAGCACATGATAAAGGCTTGAAAAGTATTACAATAGTTAAGGGTCAAAATAGTCAAGTATCGGGTACAGGCAGTAGAAATAAAGGAGATTCTTTCAGCCCCGATGGACCAACACAGATTCTCATATTCTAACACATGCGAGGAAATCTTTTTCAAATGGTGAGAGTATGAGAAGAGTTATCCACTTCAATGAAACCATTCAATGACTCTTATAATATAGTGATATGGAAGCACCATGTGGCGATGTATTGTTTTACTTGGATTTCACTTTTGATAGTTATTTTTAGTTAATGATTTGTTATAAATAAGAGGATTGACATTTTATAAAGGGCCAATGGTTTTGGAAAAGACCCTCATTTTTGGACTTGTAAAGAACTATTTTAGAACTACCTTAATTGATAAGTCCTGTTTAGGACCGGATACAAACTTCTATTTTTCATCCAAGGCATGTGTGATTGGATCTGAGGAGGAACTACTTCTGAGTTTGTTTCATGAATGGATGTTGTAACGAGTAAGAGTTTCTGAATCTGTTGATAAGTTAGTTGATTAAATATTTTTATAGTTCTTGTTTCTAATGGTGGAAATCAAATCATTGTGTTAATGTGTGATTAGTGATTAGAAATAAGGAAACAAATTTTCTTGCCATCATTTTATTGCATGTATGTTTTCCTTCGATAATTGTATCTCAGTCAATAATTAAAATACCAACAAGTTGATGTATTAGTACTAGGCTTGTCATAGGTGTGAAAGTCTTTGTCTGCATGCTTGAGCACGAGGATTATCCCAATCTCAGACTTCTCCAGTAATTAAATTTCCCCTTTTAAAAATTGGTTTATACTAGCACACATCCTTTTTACCAACCTCACCTAGTAAAAGAAAATGAAAAAAGAGAATGTTTAAACGGAAGAAGGAACTTTCATAAGAAGACATCCTTTGAATCACTACTTAAATCCCATAAATTATTTGGTCAGATCGACAAATCTGGAGAACCATTCCACTATCAAACGCGGCAGAGTCTAATTGGGACTTGGTGGTGGGTTTGGTTCCTACTGTTGAGTTAAAGGGATTTAGGACCCCTTAACAAATTTGGCACTAGAAGGAGGGATGATGAATGAATTGCTAAAAATATTTATGATATAATATTTCACACAGCTTGTAGATTCAAAATAGCCCACATGCATGGCTAGTCATTCTCAAGACAACCCACATACACTCAGTACTCCTGAAATCAGTACCTCATCCAACAAGAGGAATAAAATTTATTCCCTGGAATACCTTACGCTCTTCCCCACGAGGATTTGAACCAGTTCAGAAGAATCACAAGAGCTTACATCCAACAAATTGGAGCACTACCCTTAGCTCCGTTACTTCCTCATAGGAAACAAGTAAGCAGACTAGTGGCCGACACCCCCGACCAGGTTTTTGTTCACACAGTAGAAGACCTAATAGATTTCACCCTCACCGAGATCGAACATCCTCTCAATCTAATTCCTAAAACAACACCTAGTAACTTCTCTAATCTCGATGATTTTGACTCTGACGAGGAAGGGTTTAACTTGGAACGCTCAGCTTCGAAGTCAGATGACATGGAGGATAACAATGGTGATAATGAAGAAAGGGGAAACCCACCTCATAATAATCAACCTTGGTTGGCCAGAGATGCTCTGGAAATACCTGGACGAGTACATAACCTTCCTCGACATCCAGAAAAGTTACTCCCTAAATTTGACCCTGAAACCTTAGGATTGCCTGAAGACCATATCAAAAAGTTCATACTAGTTATTTGACTAATGAATGTCCAACATGAAGATGTAGTACGTAGGATTTTCTCTTATACCTTTGAAAATTAATCCTCTACATGGTATTTCAACCTCTCGGTAGGGTCCATAACTACTTGGACAAAGTTTCAAAAGGATTTTTCAGACAAGTTTGTAGAAGAAACCACTACAGGAGATTTGATGGCTGAGTTGTTCACCACCACCATGAGTTCAAAGGAGAAGATTAAAGACTTCAATAAATGATTCACCACTATCCTAAACAAATTCCAACTCGAAGCTAAATCCGCTCAGGAGTTACAAATTGAAGTATACACTAATTCTATCCCTACTTCCATTTCCATGTTTGTAAAAAGGGATGCCAAAACAACCCTAGTTGAGAATTTTGAGGAAGCCAAAAAAATTGAATTCCAAATGAAGGGATGTAAATAAGGTTAGGTCTCATTAGTTAATAAGGAAGTTCAACCTCCACCTAAGAGATGAATCTTGTTTATTAKAACCCCRGGGAAACAAACTAAACAAGGTCCCGAAAAGGGAAGTGGAGACATAGAGGATCAACAACGAATGATAAAGAAGTTGTCAAACGATATCATAGACATGAAAAGAAATACGGGGGAAGGAAACCAAGGCCAAAGGCCCTATAAACCCTTTTTAAAAATCAATCCATCGTTCAAATCAATTAAACCTAACCCAAACAACTTAAACATCGACCTAGGAAATGTGGTATCTGATTGTTTTTGTACATATCACCAAGAGAAACATTCTAAAAGAGACTATCCACAATAGGTTCATGCCATGAATTTTATGGCCAACCGGTTCCTAGACGAAGTTTTCCTTATCGAACAATCAAGAAGATCAACGATGAATATTGTTGATCAGGAAGAAGTTGACCCGCCAGAAGAAACAACCATTCTTTTATGGGACCCTAACCTATCGATGCCTTATGATGATCTATTTTAGGTTCAAGAACCACCTGCAGAGGTCTTGGTTGTGAAAACATGAAGTAGGGGTCAACAGGTCTCAAACGAACTTACCATTTCCCACACTTCGAGAGGAAAACAAGCATTCGATCACCTGAAAGAATCTTTTTCCTCCCAAAGAAATCCTATAAAAATCCATACATGAGAATATCCCAAGCTAGACTACAACATAGTAGAATATTTAAAAAAATTGAAGGCAAATATATTGGTCATGGACATGTGTAGAATTCCCCAGAAAAAGGACTTTCTGTTACAATATTTGAAGTCAGTAGAAACTTCTATAAAAAGCACTGACCAAGGATAAAATCCATCCCTCACACATCCAAGAAATAAGCAAACTGTAAATGCTTTCTCTGAAGATAAGAAAGGAAATCCTTTTGTCCCACCATTCCTCTTGACATTTGAAGTCTTCAACAGAAACCTCCATAATTGTTTGGTTGACTTAAGGACATCCTCTAATGTTATTCCGCTATCTGTATGCAAGAAATTAAATGTAGTCCCTCTCAAAAATTATAAACATATGATACAATTGGATAGAACCTAGGTGAAAGTTATGGGAGAACTCAAAGATGTCATGATCATAATGGAAACACACCCAAAATTTGTTCAAGTGATTGAAATCATTGTAGTAGATATACCAGAAACTTATGGACTACTACTTAGTCAAGACTGGTCTAAGAAGTTGAATGGATACTTTAGCACAGACTGGTCTCACCTTTGGTTTCCATTAAAGGGACACGCAAACATTATTAGGATCGATAGGGAAAGGTATATAAAACATATTGTCATTGACCTAGAAGCTCTCCACAAACCCTCTTCGACATATTTCCCCATGCTAGGAAACTATTCCTGGGAATCTAACTTTAGTAATTTCTCACCTCTCTCATCTGATGTTCCTCTTACTCAAAACTCTGAAATGAATTTTCAAGAAAATTTACCGATGGTGGAAGAAGAAATCCTCTCCTGTCAAGAACCTCTGTTGAAAACCACAGATCAGATAGGAGGAAAGGATGAAAGTGGTAGGCAATGAGAAGAAGATGGTTCTTGCTCACAAGTTTGGACCTTGTACTTTTGTGGATATAAATCACAACAAGGGTTAGGAGTAGGGTGTATCCTTATTGATCTGAAGGGGAAAATAAATTTCCTCTCCTGCAGACTAGAATTTGAATTCACTTATAACACCGTCGAGTATGAAGGTTTAGTGAAAGGGCTAAAGAAATCCATAGACTTAAACGTTAAAGAACTAAAGGTGTTTGGAGACTCTGAAATCATCATTAGGAAAGTAAGAAACACTATACACTGCAACTCTCCCCACCTAAGGAATTATCAACGGGAATTGCATAGGCTAATAGAACATTTTGAAGCTTTCAACATTACAATGATCTCCAAAATCAATAACACTCTTGCTAATTCCTTGGTCACTGCTTCCTTGAGGCTATCCCCTTTAGAAGACTATGAAGCCTCCCAGTTCACTATGGAGCTACTCTACAAGACATTAGTGCCCAACAATATTTCTAGTTGGAAGTTCTTTGAACGAGATGAATAGATCATAAACAATTTAACCTATCAGGAAAATTTTAAAGATTTGGCTATTGACGATGAATTATTTCAGGAGAAACTAGTACAAACCGATTCCCATGTACAAAGATCTGAAAATGATCAATCAACTAACAAACCAAGGTTTCACACAATACCGAAAGGGGTGGCCAATTTGGAGAACCATTTTTACTTAAGGGAAAGATTTAAAGGGTAAAAAAAACAAAGACCGAGAGTTTTTGTCCCATGTATGAGACTATAAACCTAGGAACCTGGAAAACCCTAAAAATACAAATATAGGCAAGACAGTGTCTAAATAAGAAAGGAAGGCCTATCTCAAACTTTTAAGAGAATATCAAGATATTTTTTCATGGTCCTGCCAATATCTAAAAAATTATGATACTTGTATCATTCAACACATAATCTCATTAAAACTAGGAGTAAAACCATTCCAACAGAAGCTTTGAAAGTACCACCCATTGCTGGAACCCCTCGTGTGTCAGGAGTTAAATAAATTACTAGACGCTAAAATTATATTTCAGATCAGGAAAAATTTTGGGGAGATCCACGTGTGTGTGGATTTCAGAAACCACAATGGAGCATATGAAAAGGTCAATTACCTAGTACCACCAATGGTGCAATTCTTGCAGACCATGTCTGGTTCTGAGGTATTTTCTCTATTGGACAGTTTTTCAGGTTATAACCAAGTTCTAGTTTCAAAGGAAGACCGATTGAAAACTATCTTCTAAACCTAGTGGGGAACCTTTTCTTATAAACGCATTCCCTTTGGGTTAATCAATGCATGGGAAACCTTCCAAAGGGCCATGGATGTAGCATTTCAGGGACTAATAAAAACTATGTATTAGTTTATTTGGATGACGTGACTGTGTATTCAAAAAATAGAGAAGACAACATCCAAAACCTAACCTAGATTTTTGAAAGATGTAGGAAATACAATATATATTTAAACCCTAAGAAAACTATATTTGGTGTTGAGGAAGGGAAACTAATGGGTCATATTATATCTCAAGCGGGAATTCACATAGACCTAGAACAAATTAGGGCAATAGCTCAACTTCCCTTACCCCACAATAAAAAGGCTATGCAATCCTTCTTTGGGAAAATCAATTTTGTGAGGAAATTCACCCCTGATTTCGTTGAAACTATCAAACCCTTACAGAAATTGATCTACAAAGATGTTGAATTTAAGTGGGATGATGAACAGAAAAGTGCTTTCAACAATATTAATACTACAATATATCAAGCTCCAGTGTTGCGAAGTCTCAACTTTAGCAAAGATTTGTTCCTCTATACTTTTGCCTCCGACCAATCGTTAGTTACGATGTTGACTTAGAAGGATGATGAAAAGGAGGCAATGATCTCATTTATGAGCACTAATCTCCAAGAGGATGAACTAAATTACCCTTCTATAGACAAACAAGTTTATGCGGTATACAAAGTAGTAAAACATTTTAGATCTAACATCCTAAAAAACCACATCAAAGTCATTGTGCCTCATCCATCAATCCGATCCTTATTCACTCAACAGAAGATGGGGGAAAGAAGAGAAAATTGGATGGAAGTGGTCCAAGAATTTGATCTAGATATAAAACCTACCAAACTGGTTAAGGGACAAGGATTATGTAAAATAGAAACCGAATCCTAGGACCAAGTAAATGAAAACCCGAGGTGGGAGAATGAATTAGCATTATGGTGTAGTGAATCTTCATATGTATCCCCAGGGAAGGAGTCTTGGTATGGGAAACTAACTTATCTCCTGCATCATGGGACTTTCCCAGAAAACCCAAACCCTAGGGAAAGGAGAGCTCTCAAACTAAAATCGACACAATATTGCCTCATAAATTCCATTCTTTTCCGTGTTAATTATGATGGGATACTTTTTAATATGTCTTGAATGAGAAGACACAGACAAGGTTATGAAGGAGCTCCATGATGGTCCTACAGGTGGACACTTTGAAGGTAATACCACCACTCACAAAATACTGAGAGCCGATTGTTGTCCCTTGGGTATGTAATCAAGCAAAGATCAAGGAAGAAGAGGTAAAATGTGAACTTCGCGGGAGACACAGTGACTGTTACTGGGTCAAAGTAAGCAAAAGAGTAGAAAAGAAAGAGCGAAGCCCAAGAAAGCTATCCATTGGATGAGGAGATCAGGGATGAAAGATAAGCAAGGTATATGGATTGAGTACATCTCAGATAGCGGGAAAATCCACCGTTAGCACCAAGCGGGAAGAAAGGAGAGACAGGCTAGCGAAGCCCGGGAAAAGAGGGTCAAGTTGACCTAGGGTTTTATACATCTAGGGTTTGTATATCTAGCATTTTGAGAACTAGGTCTCAACCTAAGGCTATTGGTGAAGGACTATATTGTATAAATAGAGGTCAAGAGGACCTAGGTCATGTGGATACTGTTGTTGGGAATTGTTATTGATTGTTGTTCATTGAGAGAATATTGTATTGTGAGTGAGAGAAGTGCTAAGAGTAAGAGTCTTCTAGCATTGTAATATCTTCAGTTGGGTGCAAAGATCAAGTCCTACAGGTGGGTGTGTAGGAGAGGGACAAAAAGAGATAAGAAGAAGAGGATATGCTAGCAAATAGCACAAACAAGAACTATAATCTTTACCTTAATATATCATAAGCACAATTCTATGGATGTGGCCCTAGGGAGAGGGTGAACCACATATATCTAGTGTTATGTGTGTGTGATTGATGATTTATCTTTGTCTTTGATATACTGTTATTTCATTATTGGATTAGATCAGATCTATAGAATGTGGATTAGATTTTAGTGATAAGTGAGCTAGGTATATTGCATTGTATTGGGTTAAGATCCACTTGATATTCCCCTAGTTATAGACATCTCAGTCCTACAACTTTTTGATACCGAGAGGGGGGTGAATCAATATCAAGTACAATTTAAAAACTTTTTCAACTTATACTTAAACCATTCAACTATATCCAATGAGCAATGAACAATAGTATAAGAGTTACACCAATACACCATAATACACCATGCACAATATATGAGAAATAATCAATAGTTTA
>SNQJ01S0144249.1:0-14624 GCA_010110895.2 Picea sitchensis
TATATATATATATATATATATATATATATGGAATTTGCATGGTTGACTGTATATGTGTGCATAGTTTCATCGATGATGGATTTGTGTAGCCATTTAGAAAAACTGAGGTTTTGATGTACTTGTAGCCAAAACCACCATGTTTTCCAAAGAAACCAAGTCACCAAACACTTATTTTGGATTTGTCAGTCTAGCCAAAAAAATAGAGAATTAAGGGAACACACACATGTTATAGAGTACATGTGTGTATGTGCACTGTAACATACCCATCAACCACACTGAGTCTCGTCACTATGGAAAAATGACTTAGCCCGCTAAAATCGAATTAAAAACACCCCATAAATATAATGGAAAAACCAAGGGGAAAGAGACCCATAAAACTACATCAAACAACATGCCGAATATCCATGCATCTACAATATTTATAAATTCATGAATTCATGCAACCCAACAAAACATAATACAACATTCATATACCATTTACACAACAGAATAAGATAAGAAAAAAACATAAAACACTTATCTGTTAATAATTAACCAACTAGCTGCATACGAAGGATGAACCTCCCAACCATAGACATTGTTGTTTATTTTCTCTCAACAACAGACCACCCCTGAGATGAGGCTATGGGTCCACAAGGAGATCCAACCCACAGACTGCCCACTCTCCACACACATACCAACTCCCAATCTGATTTCTACTCCTACAACAATTCCAATCCTCCATCTCTCTCTTTTCCCACAACCTCCACTACATGTTAGAACATTTGGACACTTAGGAGTTAGTTAAGATCTACATGGTCTAATGTGTCGTTAGGTAAAAGTGTGTTTCTTAGTGTGTTTCTTTAGCATGCATTAGTATGCATTTGTAGTTAGGAAATATGATTGTCACGATATGTTCCCGACATAGAGTGATCTGATGGTTCATATTCTGCTCGATCTTAATGACTACATTGATCCATGACTTAACATATGATTGGAACATGATCTCTATTTAAAGAGCATGGAGGGTCATTTGTTGATGATCGATTGTCATAAACTCTCTTGTAAAATCTCTTTGTAATCTTTTTCTTTTGCATTAATAAACTGCTCCAAGTGGTCATGTTGGCTGGGGCCATGGAAGTTTCCCCATAGGGGTTTTACCATGTCAAAATATCAGTGTGTTGAGCATTGATCTAGTTGTGTGAGTGGTTACTGAAGGTGTTCATCCTTTGTTGGAATACCTGTGTTGTCGAACATGGTATCAGAGCCTGTTTGAAGATCCGCTCCCGTTGTAGATCGATATCGTGAAGCTTAGTTTCCTCGTCTCTGGTGTTTGCCATTTCTATACATTTCTAGGATGAGATGACTATTCCATTGCGTCCAAAGTGCTCGTTTTAGTCAATAATTCTTTTTGTTTCACTCAAAAAGGTTTTTGTTTCACTCAAAAAGGTTTTTGTTTGTCCTAGATACAACCATGTCAATCAGATCCAAAGGTATAAGGCCTGAATATGGCCTTTTTAAATTTTTGCAGAGTATTATTTCGGTTTTATATTGTTTGTTTCTGGGTTGATACTCTTTTATATTTGTGTATAATCTTTTCCCCATGCTGATCTAGGTGGATATTGGTGGCCACCCACCTATTTCAACTGGCTCCTCGTCTCTGTTTTTGTTCAACACGTTCTTCTGTATTGCTTTGTAATTATGGATTCTACACTTATGGGGTTATCTGAAACCCCACACAACCTTCAGGTGGATACTAGTGGCCTCTTGCCTAATCCAACTGGCTTATTTTGTATGTTTTCATGCCAACACATCTTGTTGTACTTCCAGGGACGTTTTGGGGCCCTAAATGTTGTTTTTTTTGGCTCACCACAATCAAACTATAAACAAAGTTTGATTTTGATGACATAATGTGTATCTCTCTAAAATACCTTTCCAATGGGCTATCACACACCTAAAACAGAGGTCGTATGCAAAAGTTACGACCCTGGGAAGTTGAGGTACCAACTTACACCAACTTACCCATAGGGGCCCACATGACTTTTGGCATTTCACCTTCTAGGGTTAGGTTTTTGGATGTCTAGGGTTTTGGAATTCATGAGTAATATCAAAAAGGCCTCTGGAGCCTCATTGTAATCGATTCTGCTCAAACGCATGCACGTAGCAGCGACATCTCTTCTCAGAGATAACTACCACCATTCGAGCAAGTGTTTCAGTTCTGCAGTTTTGCAGTTTCAACCTATTTTATTATTCAATAGAAGATATTGTTCACTGGATATATGTGTTATTATTCATATCTATGTGTTTATTGTATTCAATCTGTTAATTAGTTCATTCTGCTCCTAAATCCAGATCACACGCCTTGTGTTATCTCAACAAATCATAAACAAATAGAAAAATGTGAATTTTTCGGGTAAGCTAACTTAGATCTAACCCTTGTTGTCATCGAGAAATGAAATTGTTTCCTTGTATGAAAATAGTTTTTTATGAGCACGATCTCCAAGGCCATATTCAACAACAACAACAACAACAAAAACAACAACAATCCTCCTTCTAAACAATACAATATGTTTTGATAGCTCACTTGGTTTAAAGTTGCCTTATTAAGTAAGAGGTCTTGAGTTCAAGTCTCTTTTTTGTTACTTTTTTTGAAAAAGTTCATGCATCAATTGTAAAATGTATTTCACTTCAAGTATAAAAGTGAATCACTATAAGTAGCTTTAATATTTTATTTTAAAGTTATTTATTTTGCATGCAACTTTCTTTTATAAAGTAACTTCATTGTAAAAGTGATTCCCGCTTCTTTTTATAAAAGTAGGTCACTTCATAAAGCAACTTATTTGTAAAAGTGAGGTTATTTGGAGGGAAATCACCATGTGGACCGACTTCTACTTTCCACGTGGCTCTTTGGTTACCATTTATGTTTTGTTTTAGAAAAGGGCATAAATTTCACATGCGAAGTCCATTTTCAGTGCTGTTTTTTTTAAAACCGCCTAATTTTTCGATATCTTTCCATCCAGATCATCAGTTTCATTTATTAAATCCATATTGTCGGCATATTTAATATGGATTCTTCCAATGATCTTTTTCTTACCAACACCAACTACTTTCAATGGAAATCCCATATGGAGGATTTATTAAGAAATAAAGGCTTATACTAGATTACCTTGGGAAAGAAAAAAGAACCCATTGATGATGAAAAGAAAGTCAAATGGAATAATAGGAATGACAAAGCACTTGGACTAATCATAAAGTCCATCTCTCCTTATTTAAGGTTCCACCTTCAATAAATTGATGACCCCGATGAAGTTTGGGAAAAACTTGAATCTGTGTTTGTTAAACACAATATTATTCGAGCACATCAGTTAGAAAATAAGATATTAACTTTAAGTCCAAATGTTTTTTCTTGCATTGAAGACTATCTATCTGACTTTAAAACACTTAGAATTTTTTGTGAAGAGTGTAACATAAAGACGGAGGAAGAGAATTGCATCTATATTATTCTTTCTAAGCTAGGTAGTGCATATTCTCTGTTTGTACCACCTTTTATGCCATGAGAGAGGCTCTAGGGAAAGCTTATCAAAAACCCACTCTTGAGTCCTTTTGTGATGCTTTGATTAGAGAACAAGATAAGCTTGTACAAATTGGAGTGATCAATACTACAAGTACCTCCAACAAATCCTTAGTATCCCAACAAAAAGATAAACCAAAGAATCCTAAGAAGCAACATCCTTGCCACAATAATAAGCAAAACAAGGGTCCCAAACCCAGTGAGACAACTTCAACTCCTAATTGTGACAAAGGAGCAAAATCTAAAAATAATAAGACTGACAAAAGATGAAACTTTTGTGGGAAATATGGTCGTGATGAGTCCAAATGTTTCAATAAGATGGCATATTTAGAAGCAACGATGAAGAAGCACAACATCAATATTGATTCTAATTCTTCTTCTTCTTCTCATGGAAATGCACTTTCTGCTTCTTATTTCTCCTTCAATGCAACTTCTACTTATTCTTCTGATGAGTGGCTTATTGAATTTGGAGCATCTTATCATATGGATAAGGACAAATCCATATTTTCCACTCTAAATGAATGTAACACCAAGAAAATATTTGTTGGTGATGATAGATCTCTTAGTGTTGTAGGAACTAGAATAATTCAGATAGATAATGGTCATGTCAATGATGTATTATGTGTTCCAAGTCTTTCTTGTAACCTTCTATCGGTATATCAAATCACTAATTTAGGTGGAGTTAAAACCATAGAGTTTCCACCTCAGCAAGTTGTAATCAAGGATCTCAAATATCCTCAACATGTTCTTGCAACTGGAATTGTTGATGATATTACCAGGTTGTACAATTTTGACAACTTTGGGTCATAATATTTTCCATCAGTTTTTGTTTCTCATAGCGATGACTTGAGCAAACTTTGGCATGAGCGGTTTGGTCATATAAAATATTGCTCATTGTAGCAACTATGTAATCGATAGATGGTGACTGGTCTTCCTCTTATTTCATGAAGAGATGGTGTTTGTGTCAGCTGTGTTCTCGAAAAACATCATCGGGATAATTTTGACAAACGTGCCTCTTGGCATGCCTTGGGCCCTTTGCAGATTGTTCACAGTGACTTGTATGGTCCACTTTCTTCTCCTTATTTTTCTAGGTGCAAGTATTTCTTAACTTTCATTGATGAATTTTTTCGGACATAGTTGGGTTTACTTCGTAAAACTTAAGAGCGAAGTTTTTGACAAGTTTCTGGCCTACAAGTCCCTTGTAGAAAATCATTTTGGACATCAAATTCGAAGGTTAAGAATGGATAATGGAGGAAACTATGTGAACACTAATTTTACAAGTTACTGCACTACACAGGGCATCCAAATGCAACACATTGTTCCATATACACCACAAACAAATGGTGTTGCTGAGAGAAATAACCACACATTAAAATAAATGGCTAATTGTATGATCCAATATAAGGGATTACGTCTAATGTATTGGGCGAAAGCCATCAACTGTGCAAATTGCATAGTAAATCACACTCCCACAAAGGCTCTTAAAAATATAACACTAGAAGAAGCATGGACTAAAATTAAACCTGATGTAAGTCACTTCCATGTATTTGACAATATAGAATGGACTCACATTCCTGATGAGAAAAGGAAAGCATTGCAGCCTAAAAGTGACAAGTGTATATTTGATGGTTATTATGAAGATGTCAAAGGTTACATACTTCTTTAATCACATTGTAATGAGATCATTATTATAAGAGATGTTAAATTTTATGAAAATCTCTTGGCCCGCAAGCCTAATTCAATGATTGTGCCTTCTTTGGCCTATGATCCATCTTCAACGTTTGTGCCTTCTTCTCTTCCTATTTTGGTTTCTTCTTCATATGATGACAGTGAGGATGGAAATACACCTCCTCCTGCTCACCTTCCTCCACATGAGTCCATTGAACCTGAAACAACACCAACACCACCGCTTCCTAGAAGGGTCTGTTCAACATGAGAAGCAATTGGTGATCCTTCAAATAAACATCAGACACGTTCACAGTTTCAGTGATCTTATTCTCTTTTTGCTCAAGTTTCAGAGACTCATGATCCAAAGACATTTGCAGAAGCTTCAGGTCATCCAGATTGGGATATGAAAATGAATGAAGAGTATTGTTCTTTAATGGTAAATGATGCTTGGGATCTTGTACCTCTTTTGAAAGGAATAAGACTTGTCAGATGTAAATGGGTATACAAGAACTAAGTATGCATCATATGGAAGTGTTGAAAGAGAAAGCCTCGGTTAGTTTCCAAAGTATTTTCCCAAGTTGAAGGAATTGACTATAATGAAACCTTTTCCCCCGTAGCCAAAATGGATTACATTCGCCTTGTTCTTTCCCTTGCTGCCTCACATAAACGGTAGGTCCATCAAATGGATGTTAAATTCAGATTCTTGCATGGGGATTTGCAAGAAGAAATATACATGAAACAACCTCCTGGCTATGTCTAGAATGACTCTAGCCTTGTTGGTCGCCTAAAGAAATCTCTCTATGGTCTTAAGCAAGCTCCCCAAGCTTGGTATGCCAAAATGGACAACTTTCTTATTGACACCAGATTTTCTAGATGCCATTATGATCCTAATGTCTATACCAAGAAAGTAGGAATCCATCTCATAATCCTTGTTCTTTATGTTGATGACCTTATCCTTACTGGTAGTGACTCAAAACTTTTAAACCATGTGAAAACCAACCTTAAGAATAAATTTGAAATGACAAAATTAGGATTTTTGCACTATTTCCTTGGCCTCCAAGTTTTGCAAACCAATGAAGGAATTTTTCTTTCCCAGTCTAAGTATGTTTGTGACCTTCTTCATTGCTCCCACATGGAAGATTGTAAATGAGCCCCTTCTCCCTTCCAATATGACGTCAAGCTTGTTGCCACCTATACTTCTCTTGAAGTTGATGCCACTTTGTACCATCGGTTAGTTGGTATCCTCTTATACTTGACTCATACTCATCCTGATATTTCCTTTGTTGTTGGTCTTGTTTCCCGGTATATGAAAACACCCCATGAAAGCCATTGGAAAGAAGCTAAAATGATACTTTGGTATGTCTGGGGTAAAATTTAGTTTGGGATACATTACAGTTCAGGGGGGACTCCTATATTGGTTTTTTTCACTGAGTCAAATTAGGCTGGCGACTTTGATGATTGGATGCCTATTGCAAGTTATGTTTTTATCCTTGGTTCAGGACCTGCCACTTGGGCTTGTAAGAAAAAACAAGATATTGCATTTTCTTCAACAGAAGTAGAGTATCGAGTAATGATAAATGAAAGTCAGGAAGCCTTGTGGATTCAAAAAATCCTTCAAGAGTTTGGATTCCAAAAACAACATCTGACTAGCCTTTGGTGCGACAATCATAGTGACATCAAGCTCACAAAATACTTAGTTCAACATTAGTGCAACAAACACATCGAGCTACACATGCATTTCATCAGAAAGCTCATTCATGATCGAGTTATTGAAGTGCTCTTTTTCCTACAGAAGATCAAGTTGCATACATTTTCACAAAGTCTCTTACATAAGCAAAGTTTTCCAAACTTCGATCTATGTTGGGAGTTCAAGAAGTTGTCATTAAGGGGGGATAGGCTCTAATGCCTCCCTCCTTCTCCTATTGTGTCACTTTTTTAAATCCTTCAATCCGATACTAAGTTTTTTTTAAGGGGGGATGTTAGGTCATTTAAACACTTAGGAGTTAGTTAAGATATACTTGGTCTAATGTGTCATTAGGTAAAAGTGTGTTTCTTTAGTATGCATTTGTAGTTAGGAAATATGACAGTCACGATATGTTCCCGACATAGAGTGATCCGATGGTTCATATTCTCCTTGATCTTAATGATTACATTGATCCATGGCTTAACACCCGATGGGTCCATGATCTTTATTTAAAGAGCATGGAGGGTCATTTTATGATGATCGATTATGAGAAACTCTCTGATAAAATCTCTTTGCAATATTTTTCTTTTGCATTAATAAATTTCTCCAAGTGGCCATGTCGGATGGGGTCGTGGATGTTTCCCTGTAGGGGTTTTACCATGTCAAAACATCGGTTTGTTGATCTTTGATATGGGTGTGTGAGTGGTTACTGAAGGTTTTCATCCTCTGTTGGAATACCTATGTTGTCGAACACTACCCAAGGAATGTAACCCCTTCATTGATCACAGTTCCTCAGGTTGTACCATTCGTTTATCAGGTCCCCTAGTGCACTCGGTTGGACATGAAATCTTAGCTGGGGACCCTCATGAACATTCATATAACCAAGATGTTTTCACAACAGTCCTCACAAGGCTCTTGAGTCACTTTCTTAACAATAAAATGCACTACGAGATTGCAACCCATTTTTGCAGGCACACATGCCTCTTTCTCAACATAAAACACAACCAAACAATGGATACCTTTGGTGTACCATTGCTAGTCCTCTTTCTAGCCATATGTTCTTCCTTTGCTGCCCAAAAATTGCATGCAAAATCTCTTCTTCATCCATAAACGTGACTGTCCAAAAACTGCCCCCTTGGCCATATAAATTTCCTCTCTTTGTTTGGTTTCTTGACTTGACTTACACTCTTCCCCAGGCTGTTTGTACTCATTCTCATGCTCTCCAATAACTATGGGATGTGACTCCTCACACCCACCCTCTTAAAGGAGTTAAATGATTGGATTTCAACACAATCCACATCAATTAGAAGGTTATACACAATGATAAAAATTCAATAATGTGTGTTTGGATTGATACCCATGAATATTTCCCCCCTGGAACCCTCTCTCTCGTGGAATCATAGCCCCCCATCATTCTTCATTCCTTTCGTATTGCAGCTAGCGATTATTTATTTTATTGATTATTTCAATGTTCACAATATGCAATTCATCCCTTGACCACAATTAATCAATATAGGCTCCTCTCCCCAACACATTGGCTCACCAATCTAATTCACATTTATACAATTACATTATAATTCATAGGGATTAAAACCCAGGGATGTTACATGCACACACTATTGTGAGTATTTTTTTCCCTAGTGTATATCCTTTACCTCCAAGTCGGGATATCAATGGCATTAGGAGGATTTGAGAACTAGGTATGGGTACATGGTAAGGGAAATAAATCTAGGCCTTAGGCCATAAAGGATGCTTCTAGGTATCAAGGTCCAATACCAACACCTCAAACTACCACATGTGACCTAAAAAATGATATCCTTGGCCTATGAATGAGGATATTAGTGACATTAGGAAAATTTCAACACTAGGTATTATTCTTAGGGTCTTAGACATGTTTTGCAAATGAATCCCAAGAATTAAGCTATAAAGGGAGATTCTAAGCATATCGGTGAAGAATAACCACTCAAAATACCACATAGGACATCCTAAGGGAATCCTTGTTTTCCACATAGGGATAAGAGCATTATTAGAATATTTTGAGCACTAGTTATGAGTCTTGAGGCCCTTGACATGGTCATGGGAGAAAACACCATTATTCGACTACAAAGTAATATTTTTAGAATACATGGCTATGAAAAACACCTCGAACCACAACACAAGGCCTCTTAAGGCCAATTTTTCCACCCAAAGAGTACTAAGATATATGAAAAATTATATAATGATCAATTCAAGTTCAATAAAATACCTTTCAGAGCCAATTTTTCCACTCAGAAAGTATCAAGACAGATGAAAAATTGTATAATGATCAATTCCAGATCATAACTCCCCATTTAGGGAGGATTTTGGTTTGCAAAATATTTTACTGAATGGGGTGAGGAAATATTTTCCGCACCTTCTCCCTAGAGTACCATTTGGACTTGCCTCAAAAGTTTCCCTTCCAACCCAACTTTCCAAAGTTCATGTTGGATCTATGTAGTAGTTCCAAACTTCTTATGAAAAATTGTATCTTCTATCAACTCTACTTGAGTTTTTTATTCTAATTCCTCTATGGCAGTTACAAACTTTGTAAGACACCCAACCCCCTCATGTAATTTTTAAGGGATGGGGTATTAAAAATTCTCTTTCCCTCAACCATCTGAACAAGGCCTCTTCTTGAGGGAAACACCATCTTCTACTCATAAAGAACTCTCCAATGATTGCAATTAGGCTCAAATCCGAGTCCTAGATCAAAATTTACATCCCTTTAAAGTTCCAAGGCCTTCTTTAACCATAAGTCACTTCATTTCCATGTGGCACCCACTTAAATCCACGTCACTTGTGTGCATCTGACATGGAACCTACCACATGGCCCATCGACCCCTGGCTTATCGAGCCCCCAAATGGTCGACATGTACCAACTCTCACTATTATATCTTTTCAGATTGGTACTTGTCGGAGTACTTGGTTCTCCTCTTGACAAACTCTATGACGAGGTCTGATCCAATGGGTCATTTCCATAGATCCAATGACCGTCAATCTCTGGAGCCAATAAGCCCGATCACATCGGTGCCTCTAACTTTCTTGGTGGTTAACACCTACCTCTTTATTCTCTTGCAAGTAATCATAAGGGGCCCATAAAAATTCTACGACTGTCATTTCATCACGCCTTTCCCACAATCAAAAGACCTTGATTTTTCTCGAAGTTCCTCCCGTTGGAGTAATTCCTCCTCAAAATCATGTTCCACTCCGATGGAAATACTCCAATGGATTTGACGGCCCTTGGGGTCAGATATCAATGGATCTGATTACTTTGGAGTCTCCACTTAATCAGAGGTTATTATCCATTCCACACTTTTCTTGTGGGCGGTTCTCACGAGATCTGACGAATTTGATCCCACAACACCTTATGTGATATATACAGACCTTAGACCCCCTATCATCAAACTCCCTCTTCTAACCTCCAATCCAGACCTCCAACCGGTCTTACACCGATAGACTATCAATGAGATCCAATGATCCAAAATCCACCATAGCCATGTTCTAACGGATCAATGGGCCCTATCGACTCGGAACTTCCCTCGTCGGATTCCTATTACAATATATCCCTTGATCACTGCGATGAGAAACCCATTTGATCAATCGTCTAGACCTTCTTTCCACACCAGTACAATGGCTACAAATAATCCTGGTTGAATTCAGGTTCTCCTTCAGGAAAAAAGTATGATCTTGGACTTAACAATTCTGAGATTTCTTCAACATTATAACAAGGGTTTTACTGGGCCTTCTTGACTCTATATTTCACTATTAAACTGAATAAGGCATCCATACCTCAAATCCTAGTTTAGGATCTTACATCCTGCAAGCCTTCCATTTCAATGAATAAGGGAAACACATGGGTTTTAATAGTTAAGGTTCTTTCATGGACTTAGTAGTACAATGAAATTTCACAGGAAACCCATTACAACAAACTACTACTATGAACACATGAACAATAATACATAACCATTCATTCTCATTACAGATTCTGGTCCAATTATCACGAAATTTCAACCATCAACCAATACATGGTATTTTACCCTCCAGAACCAATCACAATGTTCATATGTCTAGATGTACAAGACCTGTATGATTCACATAATTTCCACATTCAATCAAGAACAAGGATTTGCATATAAAACAAGAAATAATCCCAACAAAAGGCATGAAAACTCAGGAATGCATTGCAAGAATTCAATCATTCAGTCACATGCATTACATGAACAATAAACAATTTATCCTTATTGTTAATATGCAATGGACACAACCACAATAATACTTATCTGTTCAATGAAAATATTAAATAGCCAACTAACTGTGGGTGTTCTCCTTTCCACCCAACCATAGGATTTGCATGCTCAATTACTTTGGCAACAAGCTATCCCTGTGCCAAGTGATGATACCACTAGTGAATCTCTCTCAGGTTCTCAACCTCCAAACTTTGATCTGGTTTGTCTCTCCTCTCTTGTTGTTTTCCCTCATTAGTTTCTCTTGCACACACCCCTATATTCTCTTCTACCTCCCATGTCTCCTTATGAGACCCCCCCCATTCATGCATCCCCCGCATGTATTCCTCTGAGGAATTTTCTCGACCTATCCCCTCATTTTCTTCTGGCCGAAGGAAATTGGTTCAACTAGGAAACAAGGTGATGGTACTATGTGCTACCTTTTGGCTTACAACTTCTGTTGTCTTGATCATATCTCCCATACATGGATTCATTTGGGCTGATTGGTTGTTCAATTACCATCCCTCTTCTTATTAACTGATTTTTTCTTGAAATCAGGATAAAGGGAAATAACTTATTATTTCCAAATCAAATATTTCAACAAAGAGGATTGGGGCATGTTAGCATGATGAGCCCCTTCTATAGTTTTCCCCACTCTTTCCTCTAGTGGTATCATGGATAATACTTTTAAGGATACACCCATCAATCAATTGGTTGAAATTTTCTAATTAAACATTAATACAATTATAATGTGTGTATTTCCATGGAATGGAAATCATTATACATGATTAATTGTACATGGGGAAGACATGGGTCTTATAATCCCCTCCCCCTTAAAGGAACATCACCCTTGGTGCTCTTTTCATCTCAACAACACCTACCATGCCTTCATCTTTCAACTGCTTTAGCAATTGTTGTTCCTCTTCTTGGTCTGGTCCTTTCCTAAACTCTTGGAATTTAACACATGCCTACAACAATTTCAAACAATAAGCATATTAATCCAATTTTATGCAAAGACATTTTATCTCTATTCATAATTCGAGAGGAAAGTTTTACAAATCAACACAATACTTATTTGTACAGTTCATGGATTTGCATCGATATGGATGTCACATTTAGTCGGCTCACTATTTTTCTCTTGACATACTCGTTGTTCTCATTATCCAAATCAACATATTACAAGAGTTATCGAAGTCTCCTCTTCCTTTCAGTCACTCACCTTCCAGGCTCAGGCTCAGGCATCCCCGTCTCTACTATAAAGTCCCTTGGGTGATCCATATTTCCCGCCAAGGATTTATCCCACAAGAAGAGCTTCAAAGAATTCACTGAGTCTTATATCCAAGGCATCCCTCTGGCTTTCTCTACTGAGGTGTCCCTCCGGCTCATGTTACCACAATACAACATTATCTATGGTGATCATGGAATATCACAGGGTTTTCCTGTTACAACAATAGTGATTTCTATGCTTTCTCAACTTGACAACCATCATCTGTCCCTCCAGGACAGGTCTATAATCTCACATGTATCACATGCACACAATGAATTTTGTGAGATACCATCATCAATTTTAATCAAGATTTTCTTTGAAATATTCCATCACAGATTTCCATTTCATTTTTCAATTTTTATATCTATTCCATACAGGAACCAAATTCCACAAGATCGAGACTTCTTTCCCTGTGAAGTTTGGCTATTTTATAACCAACATGCATTGGTCTTCTTCATAGGCTTACAATACTGCCATATCCAAGACCCTTATTCCTACAATTCATTCTTCACACAACCAAACAATTTGTTATTTATCATGCACATTATATTTTCATTGCACACATACATCATTTCATCATACCAATCCTTTCAAAATGAAACCAAACATTAAATAAATTTAATCAACGTGCCAATGTCCATGGCCACATTCACACACAATGCACCCTGGCTTTGATTTTAGATTGCCACACTTTATGATAGGAATTCTTCCATGGTGTGTTGGAACTCAGAAAACCTCTCATCATATGTATCATTCATTCTCGTTCATTATTACAACATGACTTTGCTTCCTACTACAAACTGATCATAACTTCAAATCAACATAACATAATATGAAATTATGAAAATTAAAAATTTTCACATGATGCGTCCATGCATTATTTCTTTATTGGTAGTTAGGGTGCCACCACTCATGGCAACCCAACTCCTCTATTTACCATTGTTACAACTATGGTAGAATATTGGAAGGTCCTCCTTTCATACTGGGCAGTCCGTTACCTTCCCTCTCATGCACACATGCATATCCTCAATCCATTCAATCAACATTGTCCCAATCATTCCTTATTGGTTAATGTATTCGTGAGACTTTGTTCATGATTTTTATTGCAAGGATATAAATAATCCTTGGTTGCTAGAGGTTATTCTCTTTATCATTCATATTATTTTCCTGAATCTTACCCTTCTTGGGTGTCATTGACATACAACGACGAATTAAATTCATATGCATATCATCAAGAGACAAAATATTTTAGAGGGGATTCTTACCCAATCCCTTTCAATTCTCATGTCACATGAGCACAAAATGTTTATACCTATTCTAGATCCCAACACTCCCTTTGATATTATCTCATCAATGGTACTTCATGGGAACTTCTAAAGTCCCTTTAACAACTTTAAACATCATCTTTATTGTATTTATCCTCTACCTGAGGTTGTCCACCATTGGCAGTTGTTCTTCCTCAAAAAATACAATCCTTTCCTACACATAACATGCATCATCACTGTAAATGTGTTGAACCTGCATAGAATATATCTAGCTAGAAAATACCACACACATTTGCAGAGAGAAATTGAGAAAGAAGAAGCAAGACAAAAAGAATGGAAGAATTCTCATTAACCGTAATGAATAATGAATAATTTACACATGATATACTCTGTATAACTCAACCAATGTGCATTGAAGGAGAATCCAATGCGCCATGGTGGTGGTCTAGAGTGATATGGACACACACCAACAGTTACAAGAGTAAACTTCCACCTAGTCTAGTCTCTTAGGCAGTTACAGAACTACCACCCAACTGAGTTAACTAGTCTACTAGTCTTCAGTTAACTAACTGAAACATACTGAAGTGAGGAGGAGATCGGGGAATCATGGGTAATACACTAGTCTGGTGATGATACCAAGGATAATTCACATTAGCTGGAGATGATCCCAATGTTGCATGGTGACAAAACCAATGCATCATCTAGAATCCACTCATTAGTCAAATTGAAGTGAAAATTGAATAGAATATTCTCCCTAGAGGAATATTCTTCCTAAAATCTAGGGGACTGGATAATGAATAATAAACAAGGAAAAACCTTTGGAGAAATAAATCCTAGGTGTGTGTGAAGTAACTCCAACACCCCCCCTAAACATCACTATGGTGAAAATAAAGAATGGGTCCCGATAATGAGGCCATGTTAGGTACCCAAATACAAAAAATACACTGAA
>SNQJ01S0144250.1:0-24304 GCA_010110895.2 Picea sitchensis
CCCATGCTTAGCACTTCCTCTGTTCTTCGATGAGGCTATGTGCCCATTGGTTCTCTTGCCTGTTATAACACTTAAAAAATTATTTCTTTTGGGCTACCCGAGTACCCATTGTCTCTTGGATTCGAACCATTGAAGCTATAAAATAGTTTAAAAAGTTTCATATGGTTGTTGGTTCAGTTATTATCATCATATGATATATATCCTTGATTCATTTGAACCCTTGGGTAACTTGACAAAATAGTAGTCGGCTAGAAAATACAAGTTATAGTTCAACATTTTTTCTATTCGATACTCATATATTAAGGCCATCCTATTTTGATTATAATACTAAGTATGGTACTAGTCTTTGCAATAGTGCCGAGCGATCACGATTTAGAGAGCTGGGTTTGCATTGAAAGAAATAAGTATCGGTTGAAGTCATTATTATTTGGGCATTCAAATAGTTCTAAATGATAAAGTTTAATACATGAATGAAAAGTTTATTTTATATAAACATAGGATTTTCCCCACATGATTGATCACTTTCCAGACATTATTCCCATTATTCCCAAATCACAATTCATTACTAAATTCATATACTCTCTCCTTGTTTATGTAATTTTAAATGATTGACTAAAGAATCTTCTATAGAGGGTCTATTTATGATTGATTCACGATGAAATGATTATATATGGTATGCAATTTTAAATGATTGACTAAATAAACTTCTAAAGAGGGTCTATTTATGATTGATTCATCATGAAATGATTATATATGGCAGGGATTCTATTTTTTTGGTCAAAGGATGTTATACGAGAAATTTATCATTTGATTTTGATTAGACAACATGGATTAAATAAATAATCCTAGGCACATATGAATGTTTTGGAAAGTGGCGTATGGATGTTATGAAATGAACTTTACATAGATGGAAAATGATATAGGTTATGAACATAACTGATTGATTGCTTATAGATAATGAACATGATTTTTTCATGCATTCCTGACATCTTATAACATTTTTCGCTAATTACAACTCCCTTGTTATTATTTCCCTGTCATTTAATTTTTCATTTTTCATTCATTTCCCATGTTTAAAGAAATAAATGACTGTTTATATGAAGAAATTTTATAAAGGAATGTATAGTTCAGATGTTTGAAACAACAAGTAAAGAGAGGGTTGTTTGTCAAATGTTATTTTTTCTTCCCTATTTTCTTTCATTCCCACTCATTGTTCACTTACATGCTTGATTTATTTGTCTTCTTATGAGCCATAGCTAGGTCATTTGAAATCAAAATTGTATTGGATGTTTGATATACAATGTCTTGTATATTTACTAATTGGAATATTGGTGCATATAGATGATCTTTTTCATTCACGGAAGTAACCGTAGTGGAAACATAGGTAATAGGGGCTAGAGAGGAAGACTGCCCAATGTTTTTGGGCAGCAAGGAAGAAACAAAAAAATGAGATTATCAATACATTTTGATGTCCACTCTAAAGAGTTCAATTGGCTGGTGAAAACGGGCTACCTGAACCTTGCTGGACATCCTGCCTTTCCACCTCCTAAAGCTCCTCCAAATCCACCTCTAAAAACTCATCCAAGTATTGTTGATTTCCTTGAACCTCTTATGAAACTAACCAATGATGGATGGGAAAATATTCCTACAAATCCTCCTTATGGCATAGCCCCATGAACAGATAACCCATTGCCACCACCTCCTCCTCTGCATTCTATGCCTCATGTTACATCTTCTGCTTTGATGGCCCAGTCAGTTCAAGTCCTTAGAAAGTAAAAAGTGCTACCAATTGAGCCAAATGGATAAAGGAAACCAACCTGTAAATTCACCAAGCTCCGAGTCATCTGAATCTTCATCCATACAATCAAAACAACCTTCAACGCAAGCAGAAAGTAATGAGAGAAAAAATACTTTCAATGGTATGCACCTTGAGATTAAAAAAGTGGAAGAAAACAAGTCTGTTGATAAATACTTACTTAAACACAGGGCTGCTCTTTCAGAGGGAAGTAAGCAAAGAGAGCCAACATCAAATAAAAAATATTATTTTTGATTTATTCAAGTTTGTATGATGACATTTCCACCTTGACATTCGATGCATATTTTTGGACAGCATACACATGAGACATCCGTTGTCTATGTATGAGTCAAATAATATCTTAGACTTCTAAGTTTAATTCTAATCCAAACCCTTGTAGGCGTTTCAAAAGATAAACTTGGTTGTAACTCAAATTGATTTAATAAAATTATCTTCTGATTTCTTCTCATTTATGAGACTTGTTGCATGCCAATTTTCAGATTTATGTTATGTTGCATTTGCTTATTCAACTATTTTATAAATTCATTTTGCAAGCACATTTTTTTATTTTAAAACATTTTTCACATAAAAGCGTACAATTTTTTTATAATAACATCAGATCCAAGAATCTATTTCTTGAGGTCTGATTGATATTTTTGATAGGCCATAAACCTAGGGTGATGATGATGTCTATCTCACCTAGTCTAGTGAGATTAAAAAATGCTTGAGTGAGGATTTTTCCATTCCTCCCATAAAAAACACCCACACAATGGATTCCCTTTCTGTTTCCACTTCCTGGAGCAGTTGAGACCCTTGTTATGGCCACCCTCAACCTTCTTGGGTTGACCATCATATTACTCGTTTGTTTCCTCCTTCCATTTTATTGTAACTTGTAACACCCTGGGTTTAGAACCCCCATTTTAAATAATGTATTGTTACAATGCTGAGAGGCCTGAGTGCCCAAATAATTATTACAGGGCTAGTATGTCCAAGAAATGTAATGTTTTGATCATTATTAATAATAAACACATCGCTGGCTGCTAGACGGACAAGGACTAGAGTTATAGGGGGCTATGATTCCACAAGAGAGGGGGCTTGAGGAGATAAATGTTTATTCCTATGTTAATTACCCTTTTTGCCTAAGGTAGGGGCTCGATTACGTGAGCTTCTTAGGGAAGGCAAGGAGGTTCTTGATTCCCCACGAAAATACTTAAACCCATCCCTAGTTTGATTGTGGGGTTGGTCATTGGCTCGCCCGCTCCTTCACTTCTGCATTCATACCATTCTTTCCCTCACACCCTTTCATGCACTCACTCTCCCATTCATTGATCCATCCTCACCTGCGTCTTGGCTTGGTAAAGGAAAAGGAACTGCTGAAGATTAGCCATGGGATAGTTGGTTGTAATGGTCGCTGGTGCAATCCACCCATGACTTGGAGCCTGCATGTCTAAGATGCGTTGGCTTGTGCCTTATTTTTCTCACAACTGAGAGTCCTGAGAGTTCCAACATTGAGATTATGGACCAGCTGTGCTGGAGGCCCTGGAAAAAGAAGAAGGACTGCCTGAGGGACTACGTGGCAAAGAAGGGTGGAGGTCCATTCTCTTGGGTGGTACAGTCTGGGTGGAAGAGATCTGGGTACTTGGATTGTTGTGGGGGCTGGGAAACCTGTGAGAGATTGAGAGCTGACTGGTTTGGGAACCCAAGTACACTCTGGAACCGTCCTTGTGGATTCATAGCCCTAGCTCGGGGGTGACACTACTGTTGAGATTTGGAGTAGTGGTGTCTACAGTTGGGTGGAATGTCCTTGGTCTGCAACCAGTTGGTGTCAACTTTTATAAAGATAAGTGCTCTCTGTTGTGATATTATTATCTGTGTATGAATGTATTCTCCTGTGTATTTTAATTATCGTTTAACTAAATCTTAGATTATGCATGCTTGCTAGATATCACTGTGCATGTCGTTAAATATTTTATCTTATGCGTCATTATTAAATAAATAAGGTATTGGTAAGAGTACAAAGTTCAAGGGTGGGATCAAAGGTAGCATACCCCGACCTGTGGGTGGCTAGGATGTTACAGTATGGTATCATAGCTTCTGGTTGAAACACCGAGCAAGTATGGGCCGGGTCTGTTGGTCAAAGTCTCGTGGTTACAGATTGAACTCTGACCGTGGAGTTGTAAAGCTCATGAGGAATGGCGTTGCAGAATCTACGCAGGAGTTAGATCACCACAGACCTGTTGTAAGGTGTTCAAAGGATCGTGACCGTCCCCTTCAAATTTGGGAGTGATCACCACTGTAGGATCAGGAGAGATCCAAGATCGTTGTATCAGAGGACAGGTGGACAAGGGTCATCCGATGAAAAGGAAGCAAGGGTTAAGGTCACCACCGTCAGATCCCATTAGAGAGAGAGATCAACAGACAACCGACATTGTGGGGAACCAAGGTTCACGGGAGATAATTCCTCAAGGCGATCCCACAATCCAAACCACAATTTCACCAAGGGGTTATGTGTTAGCGTCAGGAGAATTGCGAGGCGAAAAACAGGTTACTCCAAACCGCCGATGCGTGCCCCCACAAATTAAAAGGCAGTAAGTGATGTGACATGTTAGGGTTCGAACGTCGAAACTCCATATAGCTGAAGTAGTTTGGGGTCGTCCATATTCAAGGAGAGACATGTGGCGTGAGATCCACAACTCCAGAAGTTTGTGGACGAGGAGGAGGTGAAATAGATGAAGTAGACCTCGATCCTCGATCACCAAGAGGTACGTGTCAACAGATCAATAACTCTGGAGAAATCTGTTTGAGAGGTTTTTAGTTGAGATTTGAAACTCCCGAAGCCCGAAGAGCCAAAGAGCCGAAGTAAATCTTGATCATCCGGAGTAAATCTCAAGCGTCGGATCGTCCGAGGTGAATTTGAGCCGTCTGATCCAAAAGAGACGTGGCATAAATCTGTGGATTTTGGGTGAAGGCCCGAAGTAAGCCTCAACCATCCGATTCAAGAAGACACGCGAAAAAATCCCGTGTACTTCAAGGAGGTTTGAATTTTGAGATTTCTAAAACCCAAAGATTCGAAAGGATCTCAGCCATTGATTTGACGAGAGCCACACGTCACCAGATCCAGGGCTTCGGATAAAAGCTAGTGGGGCCAGATAAGTTTTGAAATTTGAGATTTCTGAAGTGCGAAGACTTGAAGTGAATCTTAGTCGTCTGATCCAGGAGGACACATGGTGACAGATTGGCCAGTTTGGGAATTCAGAGTTCGGGATAATTGGAAGTGTTCTAGTATGGAAACTCCTGAAGTCCCGAAGCCTAAAGAGCTAAAGTGATGGGGCACAATGACATCACCTAGAGGTGATTTGGATCCTGGAATTACCGAAGTGACATGGCTTGTGGACGTCACCTAGGATGACGTGGACACAAGGGATGCGTGCCACATGTGAGTAAGTTTTGGGCATTTGGAGTATTGAAAAGTCAGTTAGAACCTGACACATGGCACTCACCTGATTGGGCCACGTTTCCACTTCCAGTATTTTTCCATGTGGTGACAGATCGTGCAGTCCAAAGATTGGGCACTCCAGTGGGGAAAGATGTGACAGGTTGCATTGGGTCGAAAACTCCCGAAGGCTCGAAGGTCAGAGTACATATCGACCGTTGATTCTAGAAGACACACGTTGAAGGATCGTTGACTTCAGGTGAAAGCACTCCCGGAGAAAGTGCAGGAGGAAAGTTTTGAAACTTCCGAAGCCTGAATAGCCGAAGTGATTCAAAGCCACTGATCTGTGGGAGGACACCTGTCAGAAGATCATGAGCTCTGGGTAAAAGCGTTCCAGGAGGAGGCAAGCAAGGAAAGTTGAGACTCTCGAAGTGGATCTTGATCGTTGATCGTGAAAGAGGACGAGGGCCATTGATTTGGTCTTGGATGAAAGTTCTGAAGTCCCGAAGCTCTAGACAAGCACTTTTTCAGCTAAGCGCAGGGTCATGGCCATGGTCATATGCATATTGAGAGCCGAGGGAAGGAGGGCTAAGGGCCGAATTGGTGGTCTTCCAGACAAAAAAGTGCTAAGGAAGGATTTAGCCGCGGTTTCTAGTCGTGGTCACTTGGGAAGGTGGTTTGAAGGAAGCACCTGCGCAGGATAAAACTCTATGTCAGCCAAGGATAACATGACACTGTTATTTTCGGAGAATGGGGATATGATCTCCATGAACAAAAAAAAAAGAAAGAGACATGTAGCATGGTTTGGAAATTTTGTTTATCATATGCATAATTTTGTTCTGAAGTCCCGAAGCTCTAGACAAGCACTTTTTCAGCTAAGCGCAGGGTCATGGCCATGGTCATATGCAAATTGAGAGTTGAGGGAAGGAGGGCTAAGGGCCGAATTGGTGGTCTTCCAGACATAAAAGTGCTAAGGAAGGATTTAGCCACGGTTTCTAGTCGTGGTCACTTGGGAAGGTGGTTTGAAGGAAGCGCCTATGCAGGATAAAACTCTATGTCAGCCAAGGACAACATGACACTGTTATTTTCGGAGAATGGGGATATGATCTCCNAAAAAAAAAAAAGAAAGAGACATGTAGCATGGTTTGGAAATTTTGTTTATCATATGTATAATTCTAACAAAATGGCCGCTTGCACATTTTGCATAATTAAGGGGTTTAAACACATAAACTCAGGATGCGTATTGAGGAAATGGAAGAAGGTGAGGGAGCCCCCAGTCATGATAAGGAGGCCGAAGGCCAGAATGCCAGAGTTGGTAATGCAGAGACAGAGTCCAATGGATGCAAAGGAAAAGGAGAGCAAGAAACGTTAATAGAAACGGTAAGAATCCTGAAGATGGAAGTGCAGAGCTACAAAGAAGATAATGAGAGACTGATGAGAGAGAAAAGTTAGATAAATTCTTGAGTGCTACAGAGCTTAAATAAGTTGTAGAGACAAACAAAGAAGGGATCAAACTCAATACAAGAGGAAGAAGGCAGGTGCCATGAAAGAAGGGATGATCGTGGAAGAGTTGGTTATTCCAGAAGTTCTAGCATAGCTCATGGACACCACTCACCTCCTTATTTAGAAAGAAATTTTTATGCACCGGATGATCCTGTAAGCAATCCATAGGTGTCTCCTGTCAGACACCAAAGAAGGAAACAAGAGGTAGATAGTTTGCAAGGAGAGATGAGGAAGCTCAAGACACCTTCCTTTGAGGGCAAAAGAGAAAGGGAAGATGATGCCGAAGCATGGTTGCTTGGGCTCAGGAGATATTTTAAGTTGCATAACTATTCATCAAATCTGGAAGCCAGGATTTCCACCTACCATTTACACGGGAAAGCTGCAATGTGGTGGGACCAACTAAAGCAAGTGCAACACATTAATGAGAGTAGGATCACTTGGAAGCAGTTCAAGAAGTACTTCCAGAAGGAGTACCTCTCAGAGAATTTCTATGACAATAAAATGAAGGAGTTCTTTGAACTCAGGTTGGGAAGCATGACTATGGAAGAGTACGAGAAGAAGCTCTTGGGATTGTTAAAGTATGTCAGGTTCATTGGTGACGCGAAAGTGAAAATACAGAGATTTCTAAGTGGACTGCCAACCTTTTATAAGGAAAATATCAAGTATGATGAACCCAAGACCTTAACTGAGGCCATCAGGAAGGCTAAATACCTGTATGAGAAAGGTTGATGAAGAGAATCTCTACAGAAATATTGGAAGGACAAGAAGAATGCGAAGTCCGATTAGAGGAGGAAAGGATTCAAAACTCCCTTCAATACGAATGAGCCTAATAGAAATCATCAAGATCAGTGTGCTAAGGGAGATTTCAAGAAGGAAGATTCCTTGGGAAAAAGGGGAAGACCACCAATCCAATGCTGGGGATACAAGGAAGATAACTGCTAGCACCCACACACATAATACCAGATAACTACTAGCACATCACATCATTCATTTTAGGGCTGACTAGGTTTATTCACTTACCAATTAAAATCACGATGTGCTCTTTAGGACGCACTAGGTGCTCCAAGGGTGCCACTCGCCTCTTTTTGTTTTCTTTACGTGATGTTCCCTTCAGGACGCACTACATTCTCCAAGGGTTCCACTCGCCTCTTTCTGCTTTCCTTGCACAACGTTCCCTTCAGGACACACTACGTGCTCCAAGGGTGCCACTCGCCTCTTTCCAGTTTCCTTGCGTGATGTTCCCTTCAGGATGCACTACGTTTTCCAAGGGTTCCACTCTCCTCTTGACTGACTTTGGTAGACGTCGAAAACCCTTGGATTCAATACTCCGCCAGGTGATCTTGTGGGAGACTAATGGCCTCTAAGGAATAAGGCCCATGTCTTATTGCACGCCCCTTAGAATCATCATGAGCGACTATCACAGTCTTCCCTCACAGCATCGTGGGTCTTCTCTGGTATTGTGCTAGCAGTTATCTGGTATTGTGTGTGTGGCCCCTTGCCACTATGTTTCTCTGTACTAGCTGCGCAATGATGTGCTACAAAATAATCCATAGGTTCACCTCCTCCTCTGCTTCCTGATAGTGACACCCGAGACCCACGACGAGATAATCCAGTAAAAAAAAAGATGTCATCAATCTCTAGACTAAGTGTATGAACCCCGACATGAAAGGTGTTCGCACATAAACTTGTCAAGATCTTATGAGGTGTGGTTTCTACCCAACTCGCCTGAGAAATATTGGCCATAAGCCTTCCTATTTTCCATAAGGTCAATAAATTATCTCGTTACCTCTATCGTTGATCTTTTTGTTTCCCGATCCCTCAACTAGTCATCTAAGTATTCGTTCACAGGTCGTAGTCATGACCACCAAGCTCAACACTTGAAGCGGTTTGATGTGGAATCAAATCAAGCGAGCGGGAAAAGATCAGTTTTCAACGACAGAGATCCTTCGAGCAGATCGGATCGACGACCATTGGGTAATCGGGATCATACAATTGCACCAAGTTTAGCGTCAAGGAGAGGTACGAAATCACAAAATGATCGAAGCCGTTCATTTCGGAAGGATGTGTGGCACAAGATTAGCATTTCATGATTTCTCGAGATGGAGTAGTCAAAGGCAAAGTCTTTGGAACTCGTGAAATGCGAAATCATGAAAATATCGCAGCCGTTGATCAAAGGAGAGATCTGGACCGTTGGATCATCTTTTCACGATTTCGCGAGTTGGGAAAGTAGGAGGGTAGAGTCTTGAAGACTCGCAACATGCAAAGTCCCAAAATGATCTTGACTGTCCATTTTTGAAAGATTCGTGGCACAAGATCATCATGGAGAAAGTCATTTGGGGTGGGGGATCGAAGTAAGAAGTGCCGACGACCCAAGGTCCCGAAATTCCGATGTTCATCGAGGCCGTCCGATGCAAAGGGATTCGTGTCGCTTGATCCATGCAATCACGATTTCGCGACTCAAGGATTCCAGCAGGGAACACAATGTAAGCTCGTGAAACGCGAAATCCTGAAGCACCTGGGAACTAGGCACACGGTTGCATCCCAGGGTCAGATGAAGAGGAGCTGCACAAATGATCAAAGCACCCGAGTTGGTCACAAAGGAAGATCTGCATGACCTCGAGGTGCCAAAGTTGAGTCGAAGGAGTTGTAATCTCACCCGAGACATTCATGTGTGTCAGGATTCGTCCTGATCCCAATAAAAGAAGTTAATGAAAGTGGGAAAGGTAGTTGAAGCCTCATTTCACCACATAAATGGAAAGCATGGAAAGTCTGGCCATGGTGGGTAGAATGTCAGCCGAAAGTTCCTTGTCATGGATTTTCTTGTGAAGCCCATACCGATTTGATCTTGCGTCTGTCAGAAGAATGCGAGCGTAGCCTAACAAAAGAATATGTAGATGCAAAGCTTTGATTGTAGTAGCTAGGTCGCACTCCTGGTGATGACAATATATTCTGAGTATAAATACTCAGTTTTGATATTTTGTTATGGTCGATGGTAGAGCTAGGCTCCCGTATTGTAAAGTTTTAGTAAAGTTTCTGGTTTCTGGTTATGTATCTGTATTTGAGACTTCTTGATTAATTTAAGTCATCTTTCTTCCTCCATATTAATATGCGTCTGATACTGAATGTCCATGATTGAAGGACTCACATGGATGGTTGTGACCGTGTTGTAATGGATGCTTGATTGCAGTGCTATTATAGTGCTTTCAGTTTCCTAAAGTTTCGAATCCAAGAAGATCTTGTTTTCTGAATTTTTCCTCCTTAGGATGCTGGAAGACCAGATGTCCATAACATACCTCTTCACTCTCCTAAAGTTCTCCCCCCTACTCACCACTATACGAAACTTACTGACTAAAGTTAGGCCAAGACCTCACCTGCTTGTGCTTTCCGATCTAGTTTTCTGAGTTAGAACGATACCATCCCGAGTCTGCTTCCATTAGATCGCCTTTAAATTTATTTTTTGTGACATACAAACTAATGGGTATTAGGCTTACCTCTACCGCAATCCATGGGTGACTTCTGGTGCTAACATTTTTTGGTGCCGTTGCCAGGGAAGAATTGAAGATTTTCCCTGGGTAGAATGACAACGAGCTTCTGATTCTGAAGGTGCATCAGATATCAGAACCATTCAAGATTGCAATTGTGCACCTGGAGAATCCATTAAGGCGACTCCACTGTTTCAACTGTGGCTTCCAGAGGCAGACACATGAGGTCTACTCCACAACTGCCTCTAGCGACTCTTGAAGCCAACTCAGAGAAAATTGTCAGAAGAAGAAAGAACCTTCAAGAAGGTACTTCATCTATTGAAACATATATTTCTAATAATTTTCACCATCCTCCTATAACAACTCCAATAGCTATTTCTCATTTTCTTGTTACACCCTCTGTTGGAGTTTCTAGAAGTTTAAATTTTGGGAGTTTTCCTGCTGATTTCCCCTCTTCGATCTTCACTACTTCTCCTCTTGTTAAAGTTGTTGCATTTATGGAGAGGGAAACCTTTTCTCCCTCAAGTCCTCCGTTGTTTTCTTTTGTCCCCAGAAACACACCTCCAATCTCCCCTGCTCGAACTCCATCCTCTCCTAGTTCTCCTCCAGTTCACATCCCAATGGAGGGTGCTAATCCCCCTAGAAACATAATGGACGCCATTGTAGATGCCCGATATGCTCCTCTCATTCTGCCTCAACCTCTTAATTCCCTACCAGTTGGTGGCTACCTTGAGCAACTGCCTAAGTTTACAGGAGAGGGAGATATAACTGCAGAGGAACACCTTGCAACTTTCTATAGTTATGCCGATAACTATGTCATAGTAGACGAAGATGTGTGGATGAGGATTTTTGTCCACAGTCTTGACGGAGAAGATAGAAAGTGGTTTAGAGCCCTGGCTCCTAGATCCATCACTGGGATTGAGGCTCTAGATGATGTCTTCTTGAGACAATGGGGGGATAAAAATGACTTCATGTATTATATCACAGAGTTTGGGTCTCTAAAAAGAAAGGAGGGAGAACCTGTCTCTGACTTCTCCAAAAGATTCAACAAAATGTACAATAAGATCTCTGCTCAGATAAATCCCACATAAGCCTTTGCTAATATTACCTATGCTAGTGCTTTTGACCCTGACGTCTACCTCCTGTTAAGAGAGAGAAGAGCTACCTCCTTGGCTTATATGCAAGATGCAGCCTTGGAAGTAGAATCTAACATATTGGCAGTTGACCGAATCAAGAATAAGGTTGATAAATATAGAGGAAGGGGAATATTTGAAGCCTCAACCTCCAGTTCCTCTGCCCTCCCCCCTCAAATGGATGAAGTAACCAAGTTACTAAAATCACTTTCATCTAGGATGGAAAGGTTGGAATTGGAGGGAAAGAAAACATACAAAAATCCTCAAAATGTTGATAACATAGGCAACTTCAGGAGGCCGAATAACCATTCTCCTCAGATCATGCAAAGAGAGCCTTAGAACAGAGACAGGGATGATTAGAAAATCCAAACCCCTCTTCAGAACAACCTTGTCGCAGATGATGGTGGAGAGGAAGAGAACCTTGACCCATAAATTCACTGTCTCGAAGATGCATATCCTTCTCCTCACTTAACTCAATCAGCATACGAGGCGTCTCTCATGGAAATTCAATTAAATGAGATGAGCAAGGGGAATAAGGCCAGTGAAAACCTGAATAGATATAACCTCAAGTCTAAGAAGAAATATGGGAAGTCCAACATCCCTAATTAGCCTCCCAGAGCAGACAAGCCCGCCAAAGACGCAACAAGCAACATCAGGGAAAAGAGAACATAGAACCCCCCACCAGTGGTCAAAGGTCCTATCCTAGAGGTAAAAGAAATTATGAAGCTCCCATCCTATTTTAACTTTGAGCATGAAATTTATAATATTATGATCTCGATATCTCTTTTAGAGCTGGTCAAGCAAGAAGACTTTAAGAGATCTTCATCTAAACTGTTTTTTCCTGAACCTTCGAATCATCCCTCAGACTTAATCAATTTGCAAGATGAGACGCCAACAATCATCCTAGGTCCCATGGTAGAAGATAGAGATGATTCATCCCCTCCCTTATATACTTCAATGAACATACATGACAAGGTGTTGCATAACTGTTTGATGGATTCAAGAGCTTCTCATAATCTCATGCCCAAAACTGTCATGGAAAAACTTGGACTAGAAATCACAAAAGCATACCATGACTTGTATTCCTTCGATTCGAGGAAAGTGTCATGTCTTGGGGTCATCAAAGATCTGGTCGTGACCTTGTTTTAGCTGCCCATGAAAAGTGTGGTCATGGATATCGTGGTTGCTGATGTTCCTCCCAAGTTTGGCATGATATTGTCAAGATCTTGGATAAAAAGACTTGGGGGAACATTGCAAATGGACCTCACATATGATACCATTCTTGTGTTTTGGGGGGATCATAGAAGACTATACAAATAAGCTCAGCTGGCCTACATTATCAATGATGAAGAAGATCTCACAAACCATCCTATCTTTGCACTTGACATTGATTTGGTATCCAACTTATTGCAACTCACTGATGCCCCTGAGCCCCCTCTTGAGATCAGAACATCCATTACTCTCTGTGAAGATTCTCCTCCTATTACCTCTGTGTGGAAAATTTTCTTTGATGGAGCCTCTTCTAGAGAAGGTGCTGGTGCTGGAGTAGTCCTTGTTTCCCCTGTTGAGGAAGCTATATCTCTGTCCTACAATTTAGAATTTGAAACTACCAATAATGTGGCAGAATATGAAGCTCTTGTTTTGGGTTTGAGGGATGCAAAGGACATGGGGATTGAAGAGATATTAGTATTTGGAGATGCTGAGTTGATTGTCCAGCAAATCAGAAGTATTTATCAGGCTAAGCACCCTCTTCTGAGATCATATAGAAATGAATTATGGGACCTCATTGACATTTTTTTCTCGGCTTTCAACATTTCATTTGTCCTAGAGAAGAGAATGTCATGACTGACTCTTTGGATATATTAGCAAGCAATTTTAGAATCCCCCAGCCACCTAAGCTTAGGTATGATGTAGAAGTAAAATATAGGCCCTCCATACCTGACAATGTCAAGCATTGGAAGGTATTTGAGGATGATCTTGAGATCAAGAGGTTCCTGGAAGCTGTTGACGAATTTTCTGCATTACACATAGACTAGGATTTTGATTCTCAAGGTAACTCACATGTTGATGTATTTTAAAAAAAAATCGCTAATCATCATATTGTGCAGTTGCCGAGCAATCACATTTCGAAGGGACTAGTCCCTTTGGAAAGGATATTTGACAGTAATGATGTGGAAATAAAGGGTAAAGTCCCAAATGAGGACGCTGATGTAGCTGAATGTAATATTGACACAGAGAGGAATCCCAAATTTGTCAAGATGTCAAGCAGTTTGTCAAAGGAGCAGAGGACTGTGTATGCTGAAATTTTAAGGGAATTTGCTGATATGTTTTCCCGGACCTATGAAGACCTCAGAACATATGACATGAGTATCATTGAGCACACGATCACATTGAAAGAGGAAGCCAAACCATTTAGGCATAAATTAAGATAGATAAATCCTATGTTGCTTCCTGTTATGGAGAAAGAGGTAAAAAATCTGCTGGATGCCCAGATCATCATGCCTTTGAGGTATTCTTAGTGGGTGGCCAACCTGGTCCCAGTAAGGAAGAAGAATGGAGAAATCAGACTCTGTGTCGATTTCAGGAACCTGAACAGAATCTCCAAGAAGGACAATTACCCACTGCCAAAGATGGAACACATATTGCAAAGGGTAACAGGTGCATCCAGGATTTCCATGATTGATGGATTTTCTGGCTACAATCATATCTCTATCCTGCCTGAAGACAGAGAAAAGACAACCTTCACCACTCCTTGGGGAACATTCATGTATGAAAAATGCTCTTTGGATTGATGAACGCAGGGACGACCTTTCAATGAGCGATGGACATCGCCTTCATTGGGGAGAATGATAAATTTGTGGTCATCTATCTGGATGACATAACAGTCTTTTCCAGATCTGATAAAGAACA
This sequence comes from Picea sitchensis, assembly GCA_010110895.2. Classification (NCBI taxonomy): domain Eukaryota; kingdom Viridiplantae; phylum Streptophyta; class Pinopsida; order Pinales; family Pinaceae; genus Picea; species Picea sitchensis. Next base: position 14,257 of record SNQJ01S0144250.1, read on the forward strand.
TTGCTGTCATCTGAGGAAAGTCTTCTTGAAATGCAGAAGGTTTGGTCATTCCCTTAATCCTAAGAAATCATTGTTTTCCATGGAGGAGGGAAAGTTGCTAGGGCACATTGTATCAACTGAGGGAGTCAGGATTGATTCAAGTAGAGTGGAAGCTATTCAAACCTTGTCACTTCCCAGTTCTAGGAAGGAAGTCCAGTCTTTCCTGGGCAAAATCAATTTTCTGAGAAGGTTTGTTTCAAATTTTTCTGAGTTGGTGAAACATATCACAACCATGCTCAGGAAGGGGAATGAGGTAAAATGGACTGCTGAGTCCAGAGAATCCTTCAATCAAATCAAGAAGGCACTGATTGAAGCACCTATGCTTATCGGTCCTGATTATTCCAAGAATTTTCTGATTTTCTCTTTTGCCTCATTCAACACGGTGACAGTTGTTTTTTTGCAGAAGAATGCTGAGGGGTTGGAGCATCCTATTTCATTTTTTAGCAGAGCATTGAGAGACGTTGAAGTGAAATATGGCATCATAGAAAAGCAGGCCTACGCTTTGGTTAAAGCTCTCGAAGCCTTAAGAGTCTATGTGTTGCACTAAAAAATTATCGCATATGTTCCTTCAGCCTCTATGAAGGAAGTTCTCATCCAACCAGACATAGATGGAAGAAGGAGCAGATGGATCACCAAGATCCTTGAATTTGATCTGGAGATCAAGCCCACCAAATTGATCAAAGGTCAAGGTTTAGCCAAATCGTTGGTTGAGGAAAATTCCCAAGCTTTGGGGGTAAATTTCATCAAAGCTTGCTCAGAAAGTTAGTAGTCTGATTTGTCCGAAATAAATTCTCAAGCGCCCCTCCTCATTAGTAGAATGTCCTTGGTACAAGGACGTTATATATTTCTTGCAGAATTTCCAGCCTCCTGATGGCATGGGAAAGAGCAGGGCCAGAGATTTAAAGCTCAAAGTAATCAGATATTGCCTAATTGACTAGGTCCTGTATTAGAGAGACCCTTTAGGAGTTCTTTTGAGATTTCTAGACCTGCAAGAGGCCCAAAGGATTATATTTTATTTCCATGACAACCTATGTGGGGGACATCATTTCTGGAAAACCACAACCTTCAAAATTCTCAGGGCTGGGTACTACTGGCCAACTCTATTCACTTATGTATGTGCAAAGATCAGGGCTTGCATCGAATGTCATAAATTCTTTGGGAAGCAACAAATCAAGTCTCTGCCATTAAATCTTGTGGTGGCCTCAACGCCCTTCCAACAATGGGGTCTCGACTTCATTGGGGAAATTCACCCTGCATCAAGTGGTCAACATAGATGGATCCTGACTGCCACAGACTATTTTACCAAGTGGATATAAGCTATCCCCACAAGGAGTGCTTCTCATAAGGTGATCATTGGTTTTATGGAAGATATTATAGCAAGATTTGGTTGTCCAAGTAGGATTATCACTGAAAACACTGAGTCTTTCAAGGCCGAGCCATTGATCCGATTCCGTGAACAGTTCAGGATCAAATTGATTCACTCTACCCCCTCTTATCCCCAAGGAAATGGATTAGAAGAGTCCTCTAAAAAAAGCCTTATAAATAATATCAAAAGACCGTTAGAGGAAAATAAGAAAGCATGGGATTCGAAGCTCAAATTTGCTCTGTGGGCTGATAGAGTGATAACAAAGAGGTCCCTAGGCATCTCTCCTTTCCAACTTGTGTATGGGACTGAAGCGTTTTTTCCTTCTCAGCTTTCCCTACCTATGGCGAAATTCTTCCAAGGCTACCAAGGAGAGCCTGATGACATGATTAGGAGGATACATCAAATGGTAGAAGTGCAACAGACTAGAGAGCAGGTGATGGACAAAGCACATGAGCGTCAACATAAAATCAAGCAGGCCTTTGACATGAAAAGCAGTAAAGAGGATTTCCAACCGGGATATCTAGTGCTGAAATGGGATGTTCCCAGATAAGACAAGGGAAAACATGGTAAATTTGAAGCCCTTTGGATCGGTCCTTTCCATATTTCTGAGGCATTTCCAAACAACACTTACTGGTTGCAAAATTTGGATGGGGACAAAGTTTTTGGTGGCCCTATAAATGGTCACTTCCTGAAAATGTTTTTTGTTTAAAGCCGCTATCGACATCCCACCATTGTCAATACCATTTCTGTTTTATTTTGATTTTGTTTTAATAGGAGACTCCATAACCCAAAGCAAAGGCACTGGAGCTGCACGTCCTTGGCAGCCCGCAGGGAGCATGCCATCCCCTGTGGAGCCAATGTTAGCATATAAACTTGTCAAGATATTATGAGGTGTGGTTTCTACCCAGCTCGCCTCATAAATATTGGCCATAAGACTTCTTGTTTTCCCTAAGGTTAATCACTTCTCTCATTACCTCTATCGTTGATATTTTTGTTCCCGATCCCTCAACCAGTTATCCAAGTAATCGTTCACAGGCCGCAGTCATGACCACCAAGCGCAACACTTGAAGCGGTTTGATGTGGACTCAAATCAAGTGAGAGGGCAAAGATCAGTTTTCAACAATAGAGATCCTTCGAGCAGATAGGATCGACGACCATCGGGTAATCGGGATCATACAATTGCACTTAGTTTAGCGTCAAGGAGAGGTCCTAAATCACGAAATGATCGAAGCCATTCATTTCAGAAGGACGCGTGGCACAAGATTAGAATTTCGTGATTTCGCAAGATGGAGCAATCAAGGCAAAGTCTTTGGAACTTGCGAAATGAGAAATCGTGAAAATATCGCAACCGTTGATCAAAGGAGAGATCTGGACCGTTGGATCAACTTTTTGTGATTTCGCGAGTTGGGAAAGTAGGAGGTTAGAGTCTTGAAGACTCGCGACACGCGAAGTCTCAAAATTATCTTGACCATCCATTCCTGAAAGACTCGTGGCGCAGGATCAACATGGAGAAAGTTGTTTAGGGTGGGGGAATGAAGTAAGAAGTGTCGACGACCCAAGGTCTCGAAATGTGAATGTTCATCGGGGCCATCCGATGCAAAGGGATACGTGTCGCCCGATCCACGCAATCGCAATTTCCTGACTCAAGGATTCCAGCAGGGATCACAATTTAAGCTTGGGAAACGCAAAATCCCTAAGCGCCTCGGAATTAGGCACACGGTTGCAACCCAGGGTCAGATGAAGAGGAGCTGTGCAAAGGATCAAAGTGCCCAAGTTGGTCACAGAGGAAGATCTGCGTGACCTCAAGGTGTGAGAGTTGACTCGAAGGAGTCGTAAGCTCACCCAGGACATTCATGGGTGTCAGGCTTCGTCCTGATCCCAATAAAAGAAGTTAATGAAAGTGGGAAAGGTAGTTGAAGCCTCATTTCACCACATAAATGGAAAGCATGGAAAATCTGGCCATGGAGGGCAGACTGTCAGCTGAAAGTTCCCTGTCATGGATTTTCTTGTGAAGCCCATACCAATCTGATCTTGCGTCTGTCAGAGGAATGCGAGCGCAGCTTGACAGAAGAAGATGTAGACACAAAGCTTTGATTGTAGTAGCTAGGTCACACTCCCAGTGATGGCGAGCTATTCTGAGTATAAATACTCAGTTTTGATATTTTTTGATGGTCGATGGTAGATCCAGGCTCCCGTATTGTAAAGTTTTAGTAAAGTCTCTGGTTTCTGGTTATGTATCTGTATTTGAGACTTTTTCTTAATCTAAGTCAACTTTATTCCTCCATATTAATATGCGTCAGATACTGAATGTTGATGATTGAAGGATTCACATGGATGGTTGTGACTGTGTTGTAATGGATGTTTGATTGCAATGATGTTATAGCGTTTTCAGTTTCCTGAAGTTCCGAATCCAAGAAAATATTGTTTTATGAATTTTTCCTCCTTAGGCTACGGGAAGACCAGATGTCCATAGAAGACCTCTTCAGTCTCCTCAATTTCTCCCCCCTACTCACCACTATACCAAACTTACTGACTGAAGTTAGGCCAAGAATTCACCTTCTTATGCTTTCCGATCCAGTTTTATGAGTTAGAACGATACCATCCTGAGTCTGCGTCCATTAGACCGCCTTTAAATTTATTTTTCGTGACATACAAACTGATGGGTATCAAGATTACCTCTGCTGCAATCCAGGGGTGACTTCTGGTGCTAACAAAAGGCTTGTTCGTTTACATCCCACATTCAAACTAAGTGTTCCAATAGAACCAATTGGGCTCTCATGCCCTGCACTTTGAAAAACTTAAGCAAGCCGCACTCCCAGAGAGCCATGACAGTGGTGGGATCATTCCCAGAAATGTAATCTTCCTCTTCATTCTCTCTCTCTCTCGCCATTCGAGCATGATGAACTGTGGGAAATCTTCCAAAGAACAATAAAAGATGAATTAGTTCATCAAAAATCGAAAATTGGAGGTTTCTCTAGTTTTTTCTCTCTTTTTATATTTTGAGTTGCGGTCGTCGCAGGGGCCAAGGTTACCATAGTGCGACATTGTCGCACCCCAACATTTAACCACCTGCAATGATACTAGATCGTCACAATTCCCGATATGGAGAGCTTGCAATGATCTGGAGGTGCTCTATCCCTTGGAAATTCGCACATAAACTCAAAATTTAACCATTAAAATTGAAAGTTTTTTCTATAGAAAGAGAGAGGGGAGGAAGAGAACCTACCTCACTAAAACAGCTCGAGAAATCGTCCACAGAGCGCTCCGGAATCGTCACTTGAAGATCAGAGGAAAAAGAGGTTTTTTGGCATTAGTTTGGTGAAAATACAAATGAAATGGTAAAATGAACTTGTTTTGACCTATTTAACCTATTTTTACCATTTTTAACTTATAATATTTCCATCTATGTCAAAAACCTAATGAACTTTTCAAAGTGTCAATATTGCAGGATAGGGGTTTGGTGACTGGAATTTTGATATGGATCACTCCTTTTTGGTCGTTTTTGCCTGTTTTTATGATGTATATATGATTTTAAGTTTTTTCAGTAAAAAATGTTGAGCATGGTCTTTATTCTTTCTCACGCTCTTAAAACTATGAGAATGTAATCAAGTAAACTTTTATCACTATTTTAGACTCGTAATGGCAATACGAAAAAGGACCCCCCCCTGGAGTCCCCTTTAAGCTCTTTTCAAACTCCCTAAATATGAAAATATAGCCGAGCGACCTTGTTCTTTTCACACGTAAAAGTATTTGAAGAAAACTTCTGATGAGTAGTAGATTATCTCTTTTTCGGTCTCGTCAGATTAATTTACGAAAAATGACATTTTGGAGTTTTCTTTAAATGTTTTTCAGACTCCCTAAACTTGAAAAATCCTTGAGTTTTCTTTCTTTGGACTCATAAAACAAGCATAGAAAGGCCCATATGGGACCAAACCACTCCTTCCTAGGGTTTGTTAAATATACTCCGAGGGACTCATCCGAAGGATGAGCTTACATTACAAGCATATGCTATCTTCCTCAAGCTTGCGTAAAAATAAAGAGGTACTCGCCATAAATGGTGGGGGAAAATTGGGAAAGAAATGTATATTTGTATCTATGTTAGTGGCAGTAAGTCACTCTTGAACATGACACCCCTCTTTGTTATTGTATTTGGGTTGGTAAATCCATTTGTCTCTTGTTTGATCATCCACAAGTGTGTATGTTGGGTCCTCCTTGAGTCAATGCTGCCAAGACAATTGTCGTGTCATTCATATGTTCAAGAGAAGTTCAACCTAAATAAGCCTTCTATCGAGTCAACCATCTGCAGTCCTCAAAACTCTTACCATGTCGGCCTTCCCTGAGTCAATTCTGAATCACTTTGTACTCTGATATACTTCAAATATGTTACATATTTCATGTCATTGATGGGGGATACATTAAGGACCTCCCATGATGAGTCTTTTCTCGTCGACTTAAACTCATTATCTAAGAATTAGACTTAGAAATAATTATAGTACCTTGGAACCTGCATGCCTTAATGTCAGGTTTCCTTGTTTTCAACAATGGGTTTACATCAATGGCCCCTGATTGAAAAATTCCATCGAGTGTTAGAATTCAACTCATTAATTCACATTCGTTGGATTGTACTAGAGTACCTTGGGGGTCATTGAAATCAATGGTGATTTCCCTCACACTCGTTAACGATATCCATTAATGACCAGTAATCAAGTGGTTTCTACCATGTTCGACTTCAACACATGTAATCACATGGATATATTCGTACTTCAGGACGATGGAAATAAAGACCCTGGATACTATCACATAGATCCAGGTTATGATGGATTAATCATAAGTATGTACTGACACATATATCCACCGTGTATTTCTCGTGGCTATGTCCAAATTTGAGTCGTTATAACATAGATCCACAGTGTATTTCTCATGGCTATGGTGAATCATGATGACATGGATCCACAGTGTATGATTGGTGGCCATGACTCACTTGACCCTTATGCTTAGAGTCACTTGTAGTCTGAGTATGGGAATTCCTACCTCAGTAAATGATATACTATTATGCAGATGCTTGATTGTTTGCAGGTTTCCGACCGATGTGCTCCTTGTTCTTGACACACATATTCTACAAAGTATTTCAGCTATCACATGTTCCAAATTCATACTTTGGGGGGCATTCTAGTACACATTATTTTGGTCACCCCAGTGATTACCGACAATATGTGTATTACTTACTCCTTTGTTCCCTGAAGCTACTGAAGAAATAAGACTTTCTCCCCGGGAAATAGAATCATCTCTCCTTTCTTAAAAACCCTACCAAAGAAGATCGTCGCACCTTTCCAAATGATTAGGGTGCGACGATCCATGATCATCACATTCTACACCACAATGGACTGTGTCATCATTGCAGGTTGCTTGTGTTTAGGGTGCGGCGATGCTCAAGCAAAGGAAAAAGGTTAAATTCTCGAAGGTTCTAGAATGGAAGCTTCATAAGGATGAGGTGGCTTCCGATTAGTTTGGATCTCACTCACTTCTCTAATTTAGTGGGATTATCCTAATATCTTCATCCATCTCTCTTCACTCTATATAAAGAGGGATCTCTCATAGGAAAAGTTAGGCTGGCTTATGCATGAAGAATTCTGTTGAAGATTGTACTTGTGATAGCTTTGCTTTAGCTTTCCAAGTTAGGTTGTGAATACTCTTCATCAAAAGCATTGGAGAAAAGGTGTGTGTGTTGAAGCAAAGGGCCATTGGAAGGGACCTTGTAACATCAAGGCATAGGTTGTATTCTCCACTTTCATTAATATAATGCAGTGATACATTTCTTCCCTATAAAAGTGTCTCCATTTTTATTGTATAATTCCTTGATCTTATGCATAGGTTTCATTAGAATATATATATTGTTGTACTCTCTCTTTGTTGGTTTGTGCTTCTTAACATGTTCAACATCCCACAAATCCAAATATGGAGAAAGGACGATACTAGCAAGGATCAAACGACGTTTAAACGGTATGTCATTTGTCCCTCTTTGAACTAGTTTACATTACAATGAAATCTAAGGAGAAGCTTGTATTCTGCTATGTTTTGTTCTAACTTCTTGTTGAAGTTAGGGATATTAGTTTGTGTCGGCACTTAATGATTTGTCCGATAAAAATTAGTGTCACCCTTGTTTGGAGAATTTTCTATGAGTCACCCATGTCTATCCATTGAAATAAATCCCATTGGTTTTTGTATCCTACTCATACCAATTGGTTGACATCATTACTATGGTTCCCAATATTTTCTCTTACCATCCATTTGATCTCGTCATCATTATCATTGAGCCTCCCTCATGTCATCCCCCTAACATTGTATACATGGTGTCTAGTACACCTTCAATATTACTCTTCCTCATGCCCCCACTTTAACAGTGGTAGAGTCTTCTTGTTCTAATTCTCATGCTCATTGACCAAGTCAATAACTTTTTATGCTCTATTCAAGGGAATTCACGATTCTCCTACTTATTTTCATCTCTTCCCATTGTGTCAATTCTAAGTCCTTTACATCAATTAGTACTCCATGCCTCATCTTGTCTTAACTTGCATAATTTCCATTTATCCAATGGAGCTGCCTCTATAAAATCTAACACTTTTTCTCTAGGGTTTTATTTAGAGGCCTAGTACCTTGGTTCCCATTTTCATCATTGGTAGTTTACCTCACATGTTGTAGTGTATTTCCATCATCAATCGCTTACAACATGGTTCCTTTCATTGTTTGAATTTAACACATCCATTCACGCCATGTTGATTTGTATTTGTACCTTGGGTCCCATCTTCATCATTGGTGGGCTACCTCACATCTACAAATGACCCACATTATTGCTCACTGCTCAAATGAATTCTTCCATTCTTGACTATAACTCATTATCACACTATGGAGAATGATATTTGATGGTATTAACATTCTAGGTCTAGTGGAAGACCAAGGGCATGGCTGGCTCTTTTTTATCAATTGTTCTAGGCCTCTCATTCAGGCTTATCTCAGTTATCTCTCAACCTATTTTGACTACCCTCACAGTGGGCCTACTTTTCTATAGCTCGATACCTCCATGGGAGAAAATATTCCATCGCACATTTAATACATAATCAACATTCATTTTTAGATGTATCGTGAACTAGATCCACAAGCCATGGTTCCAACTTGTACTTGATGATTTCACAAGCATGATTATGTTTGCGTCATTTGTAAAGATATTGCATATATTTTCACCTCACATTTTTTGTCTTGTAGGTGACCTCCTCCCTCTCCATTATGAGTTCTCCTCATTTATATTATTTCTCTCTCATCGCTTTTTACATAAACACAAGTTGTATTTCAAATATATGATGCTCTCCTTACCTCACACATTAAGTGGAATTTGTTATCATGTCACTTTAATCCACTTGCGACAATTAAGAGACTTTCTATGAATACACTATAAATGAGCATTGACCACACCTAATAATCTTAAAAACATGGAGGTTGGACCTATTATATGTGAAAAGCCAAGTTTAACCCTCAGTTTGACCATTAGAGACCTTGCACAACTTCCCGTTTATTAAACACATGACTACACAAGGATCCCTTTGATAGCCTCATGACCCTTGTAGCAATGTGATTCATGCAAGTCTGTAGATCATTGAATGGTAGGGATGATTCAAAATCTTGGTCAGTGAAGGGAAACCCATACCATTTGAACCTCCTCATAAAATTGTAGAGTACAAAGCCATAATTGAGTTAAATGCAAGCACATGGGTGAGGCAAGGGTTGATATTTGACTTTGACACAAAGCTCCATTTCCCTTTATTTTAGCTCCAGAAAAATCTATAATTGAAGGCATCCTCCATATATGTTCATAAGTTCATTTGATGCAAAGTTATACTACTATTTTTTTGCCAAGATTGAGAAGCCTGTTTCTCCAATCTTTCATTTGAGCTTCCATAAGTGATTATGCTACACATTTATCCCTCTAATGTGTCCATTTCATAAGGGGAGGCAGTGTTGGATTTTTTCCAGATTAAAGAGATCCCATTAGAGGAAACAAAGAACCCGCCCACAAAGAGATATTAAAGATGAATTCTACAAGACTCCCTATGGGTGAATAATTTATGTTTATTGTCTTTCAAATGGTGAATACAAAAATTCTTGTCTTCCCCATACATTGTTTTTTTTCATTTGAATTTATATTTCAATGAATGTTTCCACAAAGAGATATTAGAGATGAATTCTACAAGACTCCCTATGGGTGAATAATTTATGTTTATTGTCTTTCAAATGGTGAATACACAAATTCTTGTCTTCCCCATACATTGTTTTTTTTTCATTTGAATTTATATTTCAATGAATGTTTATTTATTATGCATGCTTAAGGGATATAAATGATATTGTTTTTTTTTCATTTGAATTTATATTTCAATGAATGTTTATTTATTATGCATGCTTAAGGGATATAAATGATAGCATAAGTGTTGCTTACTCACTTTTTTTTTTTTGTCTACCTCAACTCATCAACCAACTAAATAAGGTTTGTTTGGTCCACCTATGCACCAAAACACACACTCCACAATGCATGCTTTAAACATCCAATCATAGTGGATCAGACTAACAACAATATAAAGTTTTTGCTCTTTTCAT
>SNQJ01S0144251.1:5518-24304 GCA_010110895.2 Picea sitchensis
ACAATATCCAACCCGTCAAGGACGAGGTATTATGTGATGTTGCCCCACTGGATGTATGTGATGTTCTCTTGGGCCAACCATATATCTCATACTGCAAAATTCAACTTCTTCACAATCTGTTCAAAAGGAGAACAAAAGGACACTGCAACCACTACAGCCTTGCCCGAAGCATATTCTATCCAACAGAAGTTGGTCGAAAAGGCTACAACAAAGTGTAAATATTCCTTCTACACATTGTCCTCTCATGTATCTTGACTTGTTGAGTAGCCTCAACCGCAACAATTTTGTGACAGGTTTCCACAAACTGAGCAGCGCAACGTCTCCTGCAAGACAAGGAGCTCACTAAGATGTAGATTCAACAAATGCTTTTACCTATCCCTCGGTAACTCAATGCAATGGAGACCATTTCTTCCTAAGGAGGGAGTATTGATCCAAGTGGATATCAGTGGCCACCCACCTTTTCCAAATGGCTCAAAACGACTTTCTGGCAATTTTGGCAATTTACAATTTTTAGCAGGTTTTAACTTTCAGGGCCATTTTGAGGGACCAAATGAAGGTTTTTTGAGATCGAGGTTCTCAAGGATAGTCGAATAAATTATTGATCACCCAAAATGAATCTCCTCGATGATACCTTTCCAACGAGATTTCACACGCCTAAAACGGAGATCGTATGCAAAAGTTACGACCCCGGGAAGTTGATGTACTCACTTACCCAAACGGGGCCCACGTGACTTTTGGCGCTTCATCTCCCAGTGCTAGGTTTTTGGATGTCTAGGGTTTTTGTCATTCCTTCTTATTGTAAAAAGGCCTTCAGAGCCTCATTGTAATCATCTTCTTGCAAATGCGAGTAGCCGTCACATCTCTTCTCAGAGATAAGTTGCCACCATTCTAGCGAGTCTTTCACTCTATATTTTACAGTCTCTGTACATTTCTTTCATTGATAGAAATAGTGTATTACTATATATCTGTGTTTATGGTTGCATATATGATACATTTATATTATATTATTGAATATATGCAATATCTCTGTGCATTTCTTTATTATATCGCTGCTCTCATTTCGTGCCGAAAATAATCCGGATCAAGTTGGATATGTCATATGCCACCATCCCAGTATTCAGGCAACATAGAAGATTGTACAGAGAAACGTTGATGAAATATATGGTCAGCAGCCAATAAAATCCACATAACTATCCTCTATACTCTGCACACTCTCACTTAGACTATTTCATCCTGTATAATGACAACGATACAGGAGAGAAAATCACTTAGCTAGAAGAAGATACACTTGATCCGAAAGAAGGCCAAGAAATCGCTAAGGCAAAAAGAAAGAGAAATGTGATAAGTGAAGAATTGTCAGCAGATTTATGGAGCATGGACTTCGATGGACCTGTAAGAAAATAAGGAGATGGAGCAGGATTTTGGTTGCACAATCACAAAGCCAGGTATTCAGAAAACCATTCTTATAAAGTAAATTTTTAGTGCACTAACAACATTGCCGAGTACAAAGCTCTGATGCTTGGTCTGAAACTTCTAAAGAAAGTTGGTGCCAAACAAATCATGGTAAGAGGTGATTCCGAATTAATTATCAATCAAATCAAAGGTGAGTATGCAGAAAAACATCCCCTTCTCAGAGCTTACAAAAATTTTGTTTTGGATGCCCTTAAATGTTTCACTGAAGTTGATTTACAGGTTATGCCCAGGGGACAGAATATTTTAGCAGATGGGTTAGCTACATCAGCAACTGTGTGCAAGATACCTTTTCGTTCCACTCGCCCATACACGATGGAGGTGAAGTGTAGACTAACTGTCCCTGACAACATTAGATACTGGCAGGTATTTGGGAACGATGACCAAATTGAATATTTTCTACAAGGTAAAAATGATTTCGAGTGTACAAACATAGGCCTAGAAAATGAGGATGAAAATGTAAATAGATCTGATTTTGGAAATGATAGTGTGAATAAGATAGATTCAAGAGAGTTAGGTGAAGATGAGTTAGAATCTGATGTTTTGCAGTTAAAAGGTAATGTTTTACCTAGGGGTTTATTTCCTTTAGAAGACCTTTTTTATTTTAATGATGTAGCTAAAAAACCAAAAATTGAAGCTAGTGGTAAAGAGGTTGAAGACGTTAACATAGGAACAGAAGAGAAGCCCAGGATAGTAAAAATTTCTAAATCCTTACCTCCTGAGAAGAAACTCAAATACATCAAACTTTTCAAGGAATATGCGGATGTGTTTGCTTAGGGTTACGAAGATTTAAAATCTTATGACACAAGCATCATACAACATAGGATCCCGATAAAAGAAGATCATAAACGTTTCAGACAGAAGCTTAGGAGAATCAATCCCAAGTTACTTCCCATGATATAAAAAGAAATTAAAAATATGTACGATGATAAAATCATAATTCCCTTGCGATTTTCAAAATGGGTTTCAAATCTGGTCTTGACCTGAAAGAAGTCTGGGGAAATCAGGCTCTGCATTGATTTCCAAAACCTTAACAAAGTTTCTCTAAAGGAAAACTACCCGTTGCAAAAAATGGACCACATATTACAAAAGGTAGTTGGACCTAGCCGAATCTCCTTACTAGATGGTTTCTCAGGCTATAACTAGGTTCTTGTTCACCTAGATGACCAAGAGAAAACAACCTTAACAACACCTTGGGGCACCTTCATGTACGTGAAAATGACTTTTAGGTTGATGAACGTTGGGGCCACTTTCCAAAGAGCGATGGACATCTCTTTTGTGGAATAACTTGGAAAATTTATGGTCGTTTATCTGGATGACGTAACTATGTTTTCCCAATCCGATGACGAGCACTTAAGACATCTCAGACGAGCATTTGAGAAATGCCGGAAATTTGGGATTTCTCTGAATCCTAAGAAAAGAATTTTCAGAATTGAGGAAGGTAAACTGTTGGGGCACATAATCTCTAAGGACATAATTAAGATATATCCCAATAGAATAGAAGCCATTCATAAATTAGAACACCCAAGGAATATCAAGGAGTTACAATCTTTCATTGGAAAAATAAATTTTCTGAGAAGATTCATACCTAACTAACTTGGCTGAGCTTCTCAGGAAAGTCAAAAACATGTTAGAAAAGGACACAAAATAAAATGGGACATTGAATCTAAGAAGTCTTTTGAACAAGTCAAACATGCACTCACACAAGCTCCGGTCTTGATCAATACTGATTTCACCAAGAATTTTTACCTTTTTTCTTTCGCTTCTGAACATACCATTGCAACAGTATTACTATAGAAAAATAGCGAAGGGTATGAACAACCCATAGCCTTTTTTAGTAAATCATTAAGAGATGCTTCATTGAATTATAAAATAATGGAGAAACAAGCTTTTTCCCTGGTAAAAGCCATAAATGATTTTAGAGTATATATTCTCCATTCCCACACCATCGCATATGTTCCGAACATGGTAGTAAAAGACATTTTAACTCAGGACAATCCATATGGAAGAAGATGAAAATGGATTGCTATCATTCTGGAGTATGACATAGAGATTAATCCTACTAAACTGATTAAAGGTCAAGGTCTAGCAAAGTTAATGGTTGAATCCAATTTCCATGCTCTTGATATTAATTTCTTAGTTGCAGTAGATGAACAGGGAGAGCAGGTGACTCCAAGCATGAAAGCGGTATTTCTGAACTCTCCATGGTAAGCAGACCTGATATTTGTTTTGCATAACTTACAAGCTCCCCCTGGTCTGACCAAAACTAAATCTAGGTTTTTGAAATTGAAAGCATTAAAAATTTTCATTCTAGAAGGCAATCTATATTGGAAGGATCCTGGAGGTATTTTGTTGAATTGTCTATTAAAAGATGAAGCTGACAGAGTATTGCAGGATTTTCATGTAGGAGACTATGGTGGTTGTTGTTCCAGAGTCTGTACCTAAGGCTTAGAAGTTACAGTGTCTAGGCATCCGAAAGTGAGTGAAAAATAATGAGGGGGAGAGCATCAACCTTCGGGGAAGGAGGCTAAGGATGATTTCGGGGTTGTCGTTGTCTAGACTCCAACTGTTCCTGGATGTTTATATCCCTCTCAATCACGGCCCACGAATTCTCAAGTTCTACCCGGGTATTGGTTGTTTTAAGTATCGAAGAGGTTCAAAGAGATATATGTTTGGTCCAATAAGTTGGGCTCAATGTTAGGTTGTCTTACAATGGGGACAGTCATAGAGCAACAGTGAAAGTAAAGGAAAGTTTCAAAGTTTTAGATGTCTCAATTCGATCGTATAAAAGAGATCTATCTGATTTAATGTTAAATATAAATTACAAACCAAAGCCCGTTTCCCGTAACTGTGTTATCTAGTAAAACATTGATGTGTGTGAAAATATGAGAAAAGCATAAAGCTTTTTATAATACGAGGCTCCTATCAAGGGAGAATCTCACCCTGTAAACATAAGACGAAAAAGGTGAGAAGAAATATGACGAATGTATAAAATATGAAAATCTAATGAGTCCACAGGTCTTTTACCTATTGATAGCTGATACAGAGGAAACACTATAAACTATATAGATAATTAAAATTAATCACCACAGTAGAGGTTTTACTAAATTGTAGTGTAACATTCATCAAACATATATGTGCGAAATGAAATTGAACAAGAAATAAGAGAGAAAACAAACTCATAACACAGTCTTGACAAAATCATGAGTCTTTGGATTTCTTTGTATTAATATTAAAAAAAAAAGGAGGGTCTCTATTACAAACAACCAAAATAGGTCCAGCCCCTTTTATTTCTTCAAAATGTATATTTATACATATTTCTATATGTTGGAATCTCAATCGTTCTATAGGTTTTCGGTTACAACAAAGGAGTTTAAACGTTTCAATTCTTTACCTCTATCCTCATTTGGTATCAGAAACATGTCTCTTCGCATGCTCTGTGTAAATGATACACTTTTCCACTAGCTGTGATATCAACTTAGAAGGTTCTGCTTGAATATTGGCCTCAAAAGAATAACAATCTTTCACCAATAATGGAAACTTTTCTTCCACCTGTTGGTCTTTGGCGCTGATAGAACATAATAGTATACTTGGTTTAGTTAACCATTTATCTATTTGAACTATGTTCGTCTGGGTTATATGTGATATTTCGGCTAATTCTCTTTCTTCATTTTCCTTGATATGTAGCAGATATTTGGCCGTATTGATCTAGCCCAGTATCTCAATGCTACTTTCACCATCAGAGCCCAACCAAATCCCATTTAACAAATCAAAAGGTTCTTCACAAAATTTTCTTACCTCCTTAGCTTCTTGTCTACCTTCAGATATGTTACGCTCCCATTCTTTCAGCAAGATGTTGCCCTTGGTCTTCTCTGGGATGGGAAAACTGGAACTACTGCTTGTTTCCCTTCTCATCGTGGCTATAATAGCCTCATGGAAAGCAACCTGAGCCACCCCAACTTCCCTTTATCTGAGAGAGAGGTTCTCCAATACCTGATCAATGAGTTGGCAGTTGCTTTGAATCATTTCTACTTTAACAAGAAGACCTTGCTATGATGTCGATAACCTTTTTCTGATTCTATTGCTTGGGATTGAAATATCCTGATATCGATTACCTAGCTTTCGGTGTACTCTAATTTGGCCCGTAGATTCTCTATCAATTCTCCTTGCTGTCCAATCCATATCTGATCTGTCTGAGCCATCAGCTGTATCTGTTCGAGATCAGCTTTGAGCTGCTCGATTTCTTTTTTATCATCTATTCTAGCTTGCTCTAAAGTTGTATTTTCCTGATCCTTGGCAACAACCTCTGTTGTAGCTAGTTTAGCCTCTAATGTCTTGATCAAATGATTTTTTTTATTCAACTGATCCTTTAGGGTCCCAACTGAATATTGGTTTGTAGTACCGAAAGATCCCAATGTTCCTGCTATTTGCATTGCAAATTCTTCTTTTTTCATAGTTCTCCCATCAGTTAAGATTTTAAATTTTTTAGATATAGTACCCGCCTCTTGGTAAAGTTCTTGTCTCACGACAGCCTTTCTCTTCTTATCAAAGAAGAATTCATTCGGAGGCAATTCTTCCACTGTTATGGGTGTTAATTCTTCACCAAAAATCCAACCTGCATCTGGTATTCCATTTGTGGACTGCAGGGGGGTAATAGAAATGATGGGATTGCTGACCTGTTTAGATGATTTCCTTGGAGTAACGACCAAAGTTGGCTCACTTGGAGGATTGGAAGTATCAAATTCTTATTTCGGACCTCCCGTTTCCTCCTTCTTGTCCTGGTGTTCTTCATGGATGGGTGATGAATATTTGGATCCTTCGTCTTTTGTTTTTTGCACCTCTCTGATTGTTAGATTCTCACCCCTTAATACTGGGGGAAGGCAACTTCTCCTATGTTCTTGGAATCTGAAAACATTGGCCCTCTCTTCAGGTGAAAGGGCTTGTATCTGAGCCAAAACCTTGGCATAAGATCTCACGCCTCAGAAAATATCATCATGGGGCGAATTCTCATGCTCAAATATTTTCAGGCCACAACTAGCCAAGTGATTACTCATGACCCTGTGTGGGTCGTGTTTCTTGAATTCGATATGGAACAATTTTATATCTTCTAAGACTGCTGCCTTGGCCTTTTCATGCCCAAAATGTAATAAAGAATAGGTATTTAAATGAATGGGGAAAGGTGGCCATACCTTCTTTGAAAATCCTTTCATCTCTTTACTTATGCGACCAATCATGGTTTCCCTGGAAATCTTACGACAAGCCATCCTATCGGGTATAAATAATGGTAGAGCATGTGGAGGGACCGAAGCACCGAAAACCCTGATTTATGAAAATTCTTCCTCCATGTACCAGTCGACCACCCTACTCAAATTTTTCGCGATGCTATCTAAGATCCTGGGTGGCGGATTATCAAAGATGGTGACATGCATCGGTACCATTACCCAATTGAAGATTTAATATATGAAATCTGAGGCCTTATCCTCCCAAAGATTTGAATGGTAGACGTGGATAGGCTTGGCATCCGATGGATCCCAACTCCAGCTCATTAAGGGAAAATATGTCATGAAACACACAACATCCATGATGTATGCGGACATAAAGAATGAAGCGGCATTCCCACTCACCCGTTGCGTCCGATATTCTGTAATCTGACTAGTCAGTCTATCTGACAGTAGCTTGGCCTAGCCGAAGGAACAACCTTCCACAACTGTATACATCAGAGGCACTCATGGGAGGAAGAAATGTGTGGTGTCCTCCCTCCCATACAATCTAAGGTCATCATTGTTGTGTATTTGAACTGTGGTTCCAAAGAAGATATGGAATAAATCCCTTTGCTATCGGCCCTGAACTTCGCAGGGTGTGAGACCTAATCCTTGATCAAATCAGATAAGCTTTTTCCATATTGCTCACATTCCTTTTTTTTTAAATCCTCCAAAAACTTGGCATTGTATGTGAAGTTTGATGTGGATGGAAACTTATACATAGCCTGTAAGTTTTATGGTCTAAAGGTCCCAATAGTGACCTTCTCCTCGCTGATGATGGTTCTAGTTGGGATATCTACATGATCTAGCGCCCATCGGATCATGTCATAGTAAGGTAGAAGACGTGGCATGGCCACTACTTTGTGCATCTCTTCTTGGACGATGATCTTTTATTTGTTGGTCAAGTCATCTTTCTCATTGTCACTGGAATCATCTGAACAGTTCACCAAATCAGATTGCAGAACCTCGGAGATGTACAACCAAGTTTGTATAGAATCAACGCTTCGTTGTGAAGTATTAGAAACATTATCAGAGACTTGCCCTGAAATATCAACACCTACCTTGGACGCTTTTCGCAGGGCCATGACAGAGGATTGTGACTTAGCTCTCCTATAATAAAAATGCGTATACATACATAAGTCATCTCGCTGAAAAAACTTCTCTGCACAGGATAGAAATGAGCTTTATGAATAGAACAAAAAGAAAAGATCTATATATTCAACCATTTAAAATCTCGACATCCTTATGGATAGAACGGTCAAATCATATTTAGAGATAGATTTAGCAATAAAAACCATGTTCTTACTTGTCGCTTCACCTCATTTCCAATTAATGTCATAAATTTCGATGGCTCGTGACACAAGTTGGTGCAAGGAAAATTTAAATTTACCTCGTAGATTGTGCATATTATTATTTGCATTGAACACTGATTAAGCTGGATTAGCTTCTTTAATTAGGTTTTCTTAAACTTTAATCAATCTTTTGGCGTTCGTCGTATCGAGAGTTTTCATTCTAGCCTTTCGACCCTCTAAAACCTGAGGTCGCGATGATTAGATTTAGTTAAGCAAGGACGTAAACGTGGTTAAGTGTTTAATTAATCATGTTTTGATTTATATCACCACTTCACGACTTGGGACTTCGAAGGTATAGTTTCCGGGAGGAGCGTAAGCCGAGTCGAAAAATCCTGAGATCATAACGATGTGATCTATTTAAACCAGAAGGTAAACTAGATTAAGTGTTTTAATTAATTAATATTTAAGAAATATCGTGACTTCACCACTCGGGGCTTCAAAGGTATAGTTTCTGGGAGGAGCGTAAGCCGAGTCGCGAAATCCTGAGAGACTTTAACAATGGTCAAAACTAATCACCCGTGACACTAACCCGAGTTTCTTAGGGAAAAGTCTTGCGGCCTTGCCTATCGGAGTTATGACAGTAATGTTTTTGGAGAGAGTGAACGCCGAGATGTGAAATCCCGACAACACTTAACTGTGGTTTAAATAATTTTACTCTCATCTTTCACCTTAGGTAAGATTTAAAACTTTTCATGACCTCGCACATCGGGGACTATAAATATTGTGACTTGTAACTCCCGAAGCATGATATCCCGAGGTACAAAAAGTAAAAACTTTTGTTTAATGATAAAAAATGGTGACTTATGAAACATAACATCCTCCGCAATTTCGTATGTCGGGACTACTGAGATTTTTAGTTGGTAAATGTCACAAAGCGAAAGAGAACTTAAAGACCAACATTTGACTTTAAAAATTACATTTAAACCAGTTAAAAAAAGCGGCTCCAACATAGGCTCCAACTAGGGATCACGTCTTCCTGCAAGACGAGAAGAACAGTAGACCACGTGCGTGTATTGGGTAAATGGAGTCAATGGATTTATTCCAGCGAAACTGTTCCTAGGAAAAGGATACAAAGGGAAATAGAGATTTCGTCTTTTACTTGTGCAAAGATTTTCAAAACTCAAAAATGTTTCACCTGTAGCTGTAGTCCCTTTCACGACTTTGTCTTTCTCTTTACTGAATTTAGGTCTACATTAGGAAAATCAAGACCATCCTAGGAAATCCAACAGATCTTGTGGCTTTTGGTTTGCATCAAATGAAGTTTATTACATGTTTTTAATCGAGGAGCCATGTCTGAACTTAGGATGTAGATCCGGTTTCGAGAAAAATTGGTTACCAGAGTAGACTGATATTCATGTATAAAAGCCTTACATATATCTCAAACATTGCTTCACTGCCAGCGGGCCTGTTTAGTACCTCGGTGAAGTTATCTGGCCCTTTTTACTGAATTTCCTTTCACCACTTCGAAATATATTTATGCATTTAAATGCTGAGACGAGGGAAATCATTTATGATTTTCCTTTCATCATCTTTTTGGACTAAATCAACAATTAAATATGACTTTCCTTTCACCATCTGTCTTATAACTTACTTCTTAGAACACGAAGTGGGGGCAATCAGTTTATATGAGGGGTGATATTTGTGTAATATTTTTCAATGGAGGTATGTCAACTTACTTTGATTACTCGGTACCAGCCCTCTCTTAAATCTCACCACACCTTAGCCTGCAGGGAAAAAAGGGGCAAAAATTATTTCTAGGGGTCTTCCTTCGAGCAAGCCTCAATCTTTCGAAACTATTGAAAAAACTAGAATAGTCAGGGTCAACCTATGCACCACTTTGTTTAGTAAGAGATTGAGGAGTCGTGAAGACTATCTTGCTTTCCAAAATCTGCTTTGCAACCTTCAAAGTTAACACATCATCTCTTCTTCCCATGTATGCAAATCCAGGAAGATTCTTGGCTTTTTGAAGAAGGTAAATCCGAAAACAGAAAGAAGGGTGACGGATAGAGATTTGTAAATTGAAGGACAAGGGTCAAAAATTACAACTGACTCTTCAAATCCCTTTTTGAAGAGGCTTTATTTTCTCTGCTTATTTTCACTACCTCCTATCTTTAATTTGAGTGAAAATTCTTAGGACCTGGAGCGAGTAGTTGTTCTTTTTAATAAACATTAAGCGAAAACATTATATTCATGAGACCATTGCAACGTTCTGAAAATATTTGTTAGAAAAATAAAATTCTCAGGAATTCATACATTTACCTTACCATTTTATAATAACAGAAAACCTTTTCTATCATCTGTTTTGGCGAATTTATTTTTCGATATAGGACCTTTTGTTTACCCTTTTCGCTCGTTTGGGCTGCAAACCGGAATCCTGAAAGGGAAAAATGCCAAAAGTGTTAGGTATATTTTTTTTTATTTAAAATTCTATATTTCTATTTCAACAAAAATCACTGACCTGATTAATTATTGGTGAAAGTGCACTTACCAAAAAGAAATTATGAAAAAAGAAAACAAAAACCAATATATTACAGTGGGAATTTTTGGGAACCAGTTATTGCATATAATGTTTTAAATAACGCCCGTTGACAGGGGCGTTGAAGATTTACCGTCCAGATTTTCTAATAGAAACAAATTCTTTCCTTCGGCAGCCGCGACTCTAAATGGTCCATACCAAATATGATCAAATTTACCGTGTTTCGTTGAGTCTTCCTTCCTAGCATCCCATCTCAAGACCAAATCACCTGGGAGAAACTCTCTGTCTTTTTCCTTATGATCAAATAACGTTTTCATATCATCTTGGTATTTCTGCAACCTTTCATCTACTTCGACCCTGTGTTGTTGCACTTCAATTAGCTGATTTATCTTTCTGGTAACATGAATCAGTTCTTCCTTCTCATCTTGCCATAATTTCATCACGGGGAGTGCTAGGTTTATCGGTAATACCACGTCGGTCTCGTATACCATTTGGAAAGGTGAGGTGCTGATAGATTTTTGCGTGCCTATCCAATTTTCCCATAAGGCGTATTTCAAATGTACATGCCAAGATTTTTTATTATCATCCAACACTTTCTTAATTACATTTACCAGACTCTTGTTTGAAGACTCGATTAGTCCATTTCCTTGGGGATAATAAGTTGTGGAATGACTGAGTACGATATTTTATTTCTGGAAAAAGTTGATCATAGCCATAGATTTGAAAGCCTGGGCATTATCCGTGACTATTTTTTGGGGGAAGCCAAATCTAGACAAAATGTTGTCTTCCAAGAAGTCTATTACCACCGAATTTGTTTCCCTTCTGGTTGGAATAGCCTCCACCTCCTCCTCCGGTGACTGCCATCAGTACTACTGGATAGGGAAACAGTGTATTGTATAGAGGGTTCTAGAACACTAAAAGAGAATCTTTAGCTTCTTCGTGAGACGCGAAAACCAAAGATGGGTGATAAGTGATGCGAGGACTTGGCTGTTCAGATTTTCAAGAAATGTAATCAGGGGAACCTGCGGGCATGTAATCCAAGTGTAAGGTATACTCTTTGAGATCTGGTGAGTTCATGAGATCTAACTAAAAAGTTGGTGGGATATCGATCTCTGATAAATCCACTGCGGGGCTTTTACCTTTGTATATGTCAGAGGTTATCGAAAGGGTTTCACTTTTAGTCTCAGAGAGAGATAAAATTGGATTGATGGTTTCAGGAGGGGAACTGTTGGAAGTTGAAGGTTCAAACAAACTCTTGATATTGGGTTGTGGATACTTAAGCTGATAGACTGCAGTAGTTGGCTTAAGGGAACCTCTAATTTTCAGTATCTTTTCAGGATCAGAAACAAGCGTGGTTTGTTTTCCCTCTGGGTTTTGTCTAGTATTCGTTCGACTGGATGCCAAATTATTTAACATGGAGTCACCAAGTGAAAGATAATAAAATAATTTAAAGAGTGTTCACTCTTTGTTCACTATCAAAGGGTGAAACTTGCGAGAATGTCGTTCTTACCAGGGAAAGGTTTCGTAACTTCGATCCCCAACAACGGCGCCAAAAAGATGTTGTTCTAGAGTCTTTACCTAAGGCTTAGAAGGTACAGAGTCTAGGCATCCGAAAGTGAGTGAAAAATAATGAAGGGGAGAGCATCAACCTTTGGGGAAGGAGGCTAAGGTTGATTTATGGGTTGTCGTTGTCTAGCCTCCAACTATTCCTGGATGTTTATATCTCGCTCAATCACAGCCCACGAACGCTCAAGTTCTACTCGGGAATTGGTTGTTTTAAGAATAGTATCGAAAAGGTTCAAAGCGATATATGTTTAGTCCAATAAACCGAGCTCAATGTTAGGCTGTCTTACAATGGGGATAGTCATAGAGGAACAGTGAAAGTAAAGGAAAGTTTCAAAGTTTTAGATGTTGTCTCAATTCGATCGTATAAAAGAGAACTATCTGATTTAATGTTAAAGATAAATTACAAACCAAAGGCCTTTTCGCGTAACTGTTTTATCTAGTAAAAAATTGATGTGTGTGAAAATATGAGAAAAACATAAAGTTGTTTATAATACGAGGCTCCTATCAAGGGAGAATCTCGCCCTATAAACAGAAGATGAAAAAAGTGAGAAGAAATCTGACGAATGTATAAAATATGAAAATCTAATGAGTCCACAAGTCTTGTACTTTCTGATAGCCGATACAGAGGAAAAACTATAAACTATATAGATAATTAAAATTAATCACCATAGTAGTGGTTTTACTAAATTGCAGTGTAACATTCATCAAACATATATGTGCGAAATGAAATTGAACAAGAAATCAGAGAGAAAACAAACTCATAACATAGTCTTGACAGAATCAGGAGTCTTCGGATTGTTTTGTATTAATATTCAAAAAAAAAGGAGGGTCTCTATTACAAACAACCAAAATAGGTCCAACCCCTTTTATGTCTCGAAAATGTATATTTATACATTCTATATGTTGGAATCTCAATCGTTCTAGAGGTTTTCGGTTACAACAAAGGAGTGTAAACGTTTCAATTCTTTATCTCTATCCTCATTTGGTATCAGAAACCTGTCTCTTTGCATACTCTGTGTAAATGATACACTTTTCCACCAGCTGAGATATCAACTTAGAAGGTTCTACTTGATTATTGGTCTCAAAAGAATAACAATCTTTCACCAATAATGGCAACTTTCCTTCCACCTGTTGGTCTTTGGCCCTGATAGAACATAATAGTATACTTGATTTAATTAACCATTTATCTATTTGAAATATGTCTGTATGGGTTATTTGTGATATTTCGACTAATTCTCTTTCTTCATTTTCCTTGATATTTAGCTGATATTTGGCTGTATTGATCTGGCCCAGTATCTCAATGCTACTTTCACCATCGGAGCCCAAACAAATCCCATTTAACAGACGAAAAGTTTCTTCACAATTTTTTCTTACCTCCTTAGCGTGTTGTCTACCTTCAGATATGTTACGCTCCCATTCTTTCAACAAGATGGTTCCCCTGGTCTTCTCTGGGATGGGAAAACTGGAACTACTTCCTGTTTCCCTTCTTGTTGTGGCTATAATAGCCTCGTGGAAAGAAACCTGAGCTGCCCCAACTTCCCTTTCTCTGAGAGAGAGGTTCTCCAATACCTGATCAATGAGTTGGTAGTTGCTTTGAATCATTTCTACTTTAACAAGAAGACCTTGTTGCGATGTCGATAACCTTTTTTTGATTTCTATTGCTTGGGATTGAAATATCCTGATATCGATTACCTGCCTTTCAGTGTACTCTAATTTGTCTCGTAGCTACTCTATCAATTCTCCTTGCTAGCCTATCTGTATCTGACTTGTCTGAGCCATCAACTGTATTTGTTCGAGATCAGCTTTGAGCTGCTCGATTTATTTTTTATCATCTATTCTAGCTTGCTCTAAAGTTGTATTCACTTGATCCTTGGCAGTGGCCTTTGTTGTAGCCAGTTTAGCCTCTAATGTCTTGATCAAATGATTTTTTCGCTTCAGCTGATCCTTTAGGGTCCCGACTGAATATTGGTTTGTCGTAGCGAAAGCTCCCAATGTTCCTGCTATTTGCGTACACATTCTTCTTTTTTCATAGTTCTCCCATCGGTTAAGATTTTAAATTTTTTAGATACGGTACCTGCCTCTTGGTAAAGTTCTTTTCTCATGACAACCTTTCTCTTCTTATCAAAGAAGAATTCATTCAGAGGCAGTTCTTCCACTGTTATGGGTGTTAATTCTTCACCAAAAATCCAACCTATGTCTGGTATTCCCTTTGTGGACTGTGGGGGGGTAATAGAAACAATGGGATTGCTGACCTGTTTAGATGATTTCCCTGGAGTAATGATCGAAGTTGGCTCTCTTGGAGGATTGGAAGTCTCAGCCTCCTATTTCAGACCTCTAGTTTTCTCCTTCTTGTTTTGGTGTTCTTCTTGGTCGGGTGTTGAATCTTTGGAGCCTTCGGCTTTTGTTTGTTGCACCTCTCAGGTCGTTGGATTCTCACCCCTTAATACTGGGGGAAGGCAACTTCGCCTATGTTCTTGGAATCTAAAAACATCAGCCCTCTCTTCAGGCAATAGGGCTTGTATCCGAGCCAAAACCTCGGCATAAGATCTCGCACCTTGGAAAATATCATCATGAGGTGAATTCTCATGCTCAAATCTTTTTCAGGCCACAACTAGCCAAGTGATTACTCAAGACCCTGTGTGGGTCGTGTTTCTTGAATTCGATATGGACCAATTTCATATCTTCTAAGACTACTGCCTCATCCTTTGCATGCTCGAAATCTAATAAAGAATAAGTATTTAAATGAATGGGGAAAGGTGTCCATACCTTCTTTGAAAATCCTTTCAGCTCTTTACTTATTCCACCAATCACGGTTTTCCTGGAAATCTCGCGATACACCAGCCTATCGGTTATAAATAATGGTAGAGCATGTGGATGGACTGAAGCACCGAAAACCCTGATGTATGAAAATTCTTCCTCCATGTACCAGTCGACCACCCTACTCAAATTTTTTGCGATGCTATTTGAGATCCTGAGCAGTGGATTACCGAAGATGGTGACATGCATCGGTACCATTACCCAATTGAAGATTTTTTATACGAAATCTGAGGCCTTATCCTCCCAAAGCTTTGAATGGTAGACGTGGATAGGCTCAGCATCCGATGGAGACCAACTCTATCTCATTAAGGGAAAAGGTGTCATGAAACACATCATGTCCATGATGTATGCATACATAAAGAATGAAGTGACCTTCCCGCTCACCCTTTGCATCCAATATTCTGTAATCTGACTGGTCAGACTATTTGACAACATCTTGGCCTAGTTGAAGGAACAACCTTCCGCGACTGTATTCATCAGAGGCACCCATGGGAGGAAGAAATGTGTAGTGTCTTCCCTCCCATACAATCTATAGTTCATCATTGTTATGTATTTGAATTGTGGTTCCAAAGAAGATATGGAATAAATATTGTTTCTATCGGCCCTGAACTTCGTGGGGTGTGAGACCCAAACCTTGATCAAATCAGATAAAAAAAAATTGTATTGCTCTCATTCCTTTTTTTTTAAATCCTCCAGAAACGCGGCATTGTATGTGAAGTTCGACATGGGTGGAAACTTGTACATATCCTGTAAGTTTTCTGGTCTAAAGGTCCGAACAGTGACCTTCTCCTCGCTGATGATGGTTCTAGTCGAGATATTACATGATCTAGCACCCATCGAATCATGTCATAGTAAGGCAAAAGACATGGATTGGCCACTACTTTGTGCATCTCTGCTTGGATGACGATCTTGTATTTGGTGGTCAAGTCGTCTTTCTCATTGTCACTGGAATCATCCAAATAGTTCACCAAATCAAATTGTAGAACCTCGGAGATGTACGACCAGGTTCATATAGAATCAACACTTCGTGGTGAAGTATCAGAAACATTATCAGAGCCTTGCCCTGAAATATCAGCACCTACCTTGGACACTTTTCGTGGGGCCATGACAGAGGATTGTGACTTATCTCTCCTGTAATAAAAATTCCTATACATATAGAAGTCATCTCGCTGAAAAAAACTTCTCTGTGCAGGATAGAAATGAGCTTTATGAATAGAACAGAAAGAAAAAGATATATATCTTCGACCATTTAAAATCTTGACATCCTTATGGACAGAACGATCAAATCATATTTAGAGATAGATTTAGCAATAAAAATCATGTCCTTACTTGTTGCTTCACCTCATTTCCAATTAATGACATAAATTTCGATGGCTCATGACAAAAGTTAGCGCAAGGAAAATTTAAATTTACCTCATAGACTGTGCATATTATTATTTGCATTGAACACTGATTAAGTTGGCTTAGCTTCTTTAATTAAGTTTTCCTAAAATTTAATCAACCTTTCAGTGTTTGTCGTATCAAGAGTTTTCATTCTAACCTTTCGACCCTCTAAAACCCGATATCGCGATGATTAGATTTAGTTAAGCAAGGACATAAATAGGATTAAGTGTTTAATTAATCATGTTTTAATTTATATCGCCACTTCGCGACTTGGGACTTCGAAGGTATATTTTCCGGGAGGAACGTAAGCCGAGTTGCGAAATCCTGAGATCACGATGATGTGATCTATTTAAACCAAAAGGTAAACCGGATTAAGTGTTTTAATTAATTAATATTCAAGCAATATCGCGACTTCACCACTCGGGGCTTCGAAGGTATAGTTTCTGGGAGTAGCATAAGCTGAGTCGCGAAATCCCGAGAGACTTTAACCATGGTCAAAACTAATCACCCCTGACACTAACCCAGGTTACTTAGGAAAAAGTCTCACGGCCTCGCCTATCGGAGTTATGATGGTATTGTTTTTGGAGAGAGTGAACACCGAGACGCGAAATCCCGACAACACTTGACTGTGGTTTAAAGAATTTTACTCTCAGCTTTCACCTGAGGTAATCTTTTAAAAAATTTCGCGACCTTGCACATCGGGGCTTGTAAATCTTGTGACTTGTAACTCCCGAAGCACGATATCCTGAGGTACAAAAAGTAAAAACTTTCATTTAACGATAAAAAGTGGTGACTTGTGAAACATTACATCCTTCGCTATTTCGTATGTCGGGACTACTAATATTTTTAGTTGTTAAATGTCACGAAGTGAAAGAGAACTTAAAGACCAACATTTGACTTTAAAAATTACATTTAAACCAGTTAAAAAAGGTGGCTCCAACAGTGGTCATCTAAGCTAGAAGACCATAGCTAATAAAATTCTCAGAGCTGGGTTTTATTGCCCTACGCTGTTAACTGATGTCCATCAGAGAGTGACTTTGTGTCATAAGTGTCAGGTTTTCGAGGGCAAAAAGAAGCTTCTTCCTTTTCCCCTGAAACCAATCTCTATTGAAGCTCCTTTCCAGCAATGGGGATTAGACTTTATCAGAGAAATACATCCTCCCTCTTCGAGCCAACACATGTGGATTCTCACTACTACAGACTATTTCACAAAATGGATCGAAGTTGTACCAAGCAGGAAAGATAATGATTCTGTCATTATTAAATTTCTTGAAAATAATATCTTGTCTCGTTTTGGATGTCCTAGAAAGATTATAACCGACAATGTAGTTGCTTTCTGATCTAAGAACCTCATATACGTTTGCAACCAGTACCATATTGGTTTGGGTCATTCCACAACTTATTACCCTCGGGGAAATGGGCTGGTGGAGTCATCAAATAAGACCCTAGTGAACATTATTAAGAAGAATTTGCAAGAAAACAAAAAATCATGGCAGAACAAGCTGGTTTTCGCACTATGGGTCGACAGACTGACCACCAAGAGGTCAATTGGTATGTCACCATATCAGCTGGTCTATGGCACTGAAGCAATTTTTCCCACTTCCTTAGGAGTTCCTGTCATGAAATTGTTGCAAGAGATGAAAACTGAGCCGAACGAGTCTCAAAGAAGGATAAACCAGATGATCCAATTGCAGCAGTCCATAGAAGAAATATACAACAAAACTCAGGTTGTCCAAGAAAGCATTAAGAATATATTTGACAAAAGAACTAAAGAAGATGACTTTGAGCTAGGTGACTTAGTACTGAGATGGGATGCCTGAAATGAGGATAAAGGGAAGCATGGAAAATTCAACAGTCTATGGAAGGGCCCTTACATGATTCAAGGATTTAGAGGAAATAATGCCTTCTTGCTAAACAACAGTGATGGGAAAAATCTGCTAGGAGGACCTATACATGGAAGAATGCTAAAGCACTATTCACTTTTGCAATAGGGACCTGCAGTCACACTTTTCCATTGTACAAACCATTTTCATTTTGTTTACAAGTTTTTGAGTGAAATAAATCTGATTAGATGGTTGAAGCCCACAGAGAAGGCCCTAAGCTACTGAACAATGTCTTCCAATTTTCAAAAATAAAACCAATCAAGAAACAAAGGAAACTATGGATAAAGTTTCAGAACATCAGGAATTACGATTCTTGGCACTTCACAAGGAGAGTACCATCCCCAGGTGGAGCCACTGTTATAACCCTATAATTTATAGGATCAACTGGTGACTGAAATGTTATCTCTTTAAGTGTTTTTGTTTGTCAAATGATTGTCCATTTTGCAAATAATTTGAGAAAAGAAAAGAAGAAGAAAGAAAAGAAAAAGAAAAATAAAAGAAAAGAAGAAAAAGAATAAAATAGGGCATAAAAGAAATTCAATAGAGCCCCATGCAATAACAATGATTTGGTCCATACC
>SNQJ01S0144251.1:24314-39716 GCA_010110895.2 Picea sitchensis
TATTTCGAACAGGGAAGAAACCCAAAACAAGGAACCATAGGTAAGGTAGGCCCGAGAGTTTCCCAACGATATTATTTTCCATAACAAAAATGTGAACAACTATACACAGAAAAAGACACCACGCTTATTTTCAATGCAATGGTTCAAATACAACCACCACAAGAAACCAAAACCTTGCAAATGATCAATACACATTATGAATTCATTCATATAACAACTTTGGAAATGCACAAACCATGAGAAAACAAGAGCCAACTATTGACTTAAAGAGCAGAGCGAATTTTCATGGATGGAAAAGCAAGAAAACCCCATACCTGTGTAAAATTGCTAAGGATAAACGACCATCTTGTATACCTTCTCCACAACCGAGCAAATAGGAGCAGAAGAAACCAACAAGAGGAAATGAAAAATGACTAGGGTGGCGGGCTCGAGGTGAGTTAGAGTGACGTGAATTTACTGCACATCACTTCTACATTCACTTTTTCATTCATGGCCAGTATGAGTAGGCCCACTATTCAACTCATCAACCATTAACATTCAAATCAACTTAATACAGGTTGACTATACCATAGTTTTCTAATGTTCCAATTTTGCAAATGCGCCAACCCTTTCCATTATTCCCATTTCAAATATAACAAGACCTTGCTAGGGATACCAAATCACAACCAAACATAGAATTAAACCAATGCATGCAACACTTGTAGCAAGAGTCAAGGTGATAAACAAGTTATACACCATATAAAATATAAAAATTAAAACTGGAGTGTAGATTCCTCATTCATTTAAAGGAAACATAGTCATACTTTGCGAGATATAATTAAGACAACATCATTTCTTGTTTAGTCACCTTGCCCATACCATCATGTAATAAATATTTTGACAGCATTTTAAAGAAAACAATTTTTAGAGTTTGTCTCGCAATCAAGGCATAAGAACAAGAAATGTAAGTGTTTCTTCTCCGTCATAGTCACATAAGTCACACAAGGGGTCCCACCTATTAGTATATTATTAAATATAATTAAATAATAAGGTGTTTCAACCATTTGCAAGAATGTACCCTTTGTTTCACTTTTTAGCATCAACAATAGCTTCATGTAACTATGAGACACACTGAGGGTATGGCCGACATGAAAAGTGAAGAGTTCTGAGAAATGGATGACACAAGCTTATAGACTTCCTTTGAACAAGAGAATGAGGCATATGGAGGACTCTGGCAGCATAGAATTGATGATGAAACTTTGTGATGCAGGAGGCACCAATCAAACTCTCCATGGGGACTGGAAGAATAACCAATCATAGGATTAAACTCTAAGTAATGATCTTAGCTTCCTAAGTTCATGCTAAATCCAAACTTTGGATGACAAGTGGACTCAAAAGTTTGTGCTTTGTTCAAAGGTGACACAATTGTTGTCGATATGAGATAATATTCCTTTCCCGCCCGTAATTTTTTGTTTTTTCATATGAAAATGAATGCTATGATACAAAGGAGGAAATAAGTGTTGTGAGTAAGCAACTAGCTCTAAACTGTGGAACATATCTATGCTCAATGCAAGGAATTGCATTCGGGGCATGGACACTCGGGGGAATGTTTCCTCTTAGGATACAGGGTGTCAAGCTACAAAGGATATAAAGAAGGCTGTGTTTGGCTGGTGATGCAAATTGATGAGGTAAGAGGCTTATAACAAGAAATCGGGAACCAAAAATAGGATCAATACTACAAGCAAGAGGATGAAATGCAATTACAACTTAACTTGAAAGAATGTCTTTTTCGTAAATTTAGTCCCCTAGACCCGAAAAAGTATAAAACGATACCCAAGAGAACTCTTCTAGCCAATGTTGACTAGAGTATTCCTTTTTCAAAAATTAGTACACTTGGTCTGAAAAAGGGTAAAACATACACAAAATAGACGTCCTTTCAAATCCATTTAATGAGTGTGAAAGAGACAAGTTCACTCAACAATATTTTCTCTTTTGAGAGAGTCGTTAAAGAGATTAAACAAGACTCAGTTGGAGTCCCATAGGTGAAGGTCAGAATGCTTATGAGAAAGAATATGAGGTTTGAATGAAAATTCATATCAGAACTATAAGGGACTCCTGGTCCTATGGAATAATATTTGCATGGGCACCAAATGGCATAAAGGTTCTAACTAGGGAACCCATGTTTGGTAAGCCTCTACAACTCAATAGTGACACTTCTAGTAGCAGTAAGAAGGTTTTGTGCCACTAATAAATGGGTTTGTACCTAAGGCATATGGATCATAGTCATAGGAAAATGCAAATATGAAAAATGGATTGAAAATCTATCATGTATGTTAGGAACAAAAAATACTTGCTGAAGGCATGAATGGGAGATATGACACTAGAAACCACAAAAAATACCTAGACAAAACCACCAAAACTAACTCCTTCCACTACACTATTAGTCCAATAGGTCAAAAATTAGAATAAACTATATGACGTGGATAAAAAAATTCTACTAATAGTAAAAATGAACAATTTTAGCATACCATTTTGTGTTTTTTACCCACATAGTGCATTTTAGACCATTTTTCCCACAATCTTCAAGTGTCGATTGTGGTAGCTATGATCAATGGAATTGACAACCGTCTGGACCAGGTAAGTGTCCCTCCCCTCCTCTTCATTTTTAGTGGTTTAAATTTCCAATTTAGCCTTCATTTTTTGAATTTTAAAAGGCACAATATGTGAATTAGGGTGTATGCGATATATAGCTTATCGGGTCGTGTATGTGGAGACATGTATGCATGCAAATCAAAGAATTTGTGCGTATATGTGGCCCTACATACGAATGTTAACACTGCAACCTGCGTACAAGTCCACAAACAAGTTTTTTAATGAATTTAACTCAAAAAATGATCTTCCTTTGGTAGGATGGTGCTAGAATGGAAAGAGAGGGAGCATGACAAGGTGGATTCAGTGGTGGAAAGAGATGCAGAGGCCCAACTAGTTATAAAAATATGCAGTATTTATAAATCTTGGGATCTCAAAGGGTTGAGGGATCAAGTGTGGTTACTCCAAATTCTCATAAACTATTGGGATATGGAGATAGAAGCATTCAATCTCGATGGGAAACCATTGAGAATTGAAGTAGATGAAATCTATATTCTCACAGGATTGTGTCGTCAAGGTGAGGTGGTGAATATCAAATCTCGTGGGGCTGGGGGTGGTATGAACATAGAGGATTACATTTCCACCCACTGTGTTGTAGGGACAAATAAATTAGGGAGTTAACTCCCCATCAAGGCGATAGAAAACTTGAGTTTCAATATTGTCGTTCTTGTCCTTACACAAAACTCTGGGTAAGAATCATTGCACCAGGATTCAAGGCCACTCATGTTCTACGCAGTGGAGTGTTTGTGACCCACAGTTTAGGACTAGTGTACATCACTGCTGACTAACATCAAGAGTCAGTTGACGGACTGCAAACAGGGGAGAAAGAGAAACTTTGGGTTTGCATCCATCTTATGTATTTGTTTCTTTGAGCGGGTTCCAGGTTTGAGCCCTAGAGTGAATATCATTCCACAAATATTGCACGATCCATCCATGTCATGGTGGACCGATGTGATGAGGTGGATAGGAGGTGGTAGGGTGCCAACCCCCTACAATGATGAGCTATTTTTTTGGTGGTGTTGACAGGTGATATCCATTGATGACTACCCCTTTGTTGGGATTGACAACAGAGGGGATCCAAATATGACTCTTCCACCAAGCTCCGCCTATGGTGATATAGGTATGAATTGTTTTTGTATATTTCAATTTTTTGTGTTTTTTCAAAAACAATAAAAACATAAATATGTATGGTATCAGGTATTAAAAACTGGATTGTCATTCAAGTGTAGGTCTACAACGAACCGAAGGATTCCCATGAGATCGTTGGAGGAACTGGGGAGACGAGCATGCGGGAGGAGATGCAGAAAGAGTGCTACAAAATGTGCAAGGGAACCTATCTCGTTTGACACACATGATTCCTATGGTTTAGGTGGAGGATCTGTCAGAAGCTATGTAGAGGCAAGTGGTGGGTGTTCTCTGTGCATGGATGCAACTCTTCTGGTGTCTCACAAACATTGTACTTTTCTATCATGATACGCATATGATGCCACAGGCGTAGATGCCATATTCATATATATACTAGCCATATATGTATTTTGAGAGTGTGAGCCCCATTTTGTACTATGAAACCATATTTTTTGAAAAGATTAAATATAAAAACATTGGTCCTTGGTTTTACTTATATATGTTACAATGTGTAGATTGATGAATGTGTTTTATTTACTTTAGTTATGTGACAAATGCCAATCTAAAACATAATTAGCATATGAATCGGATACATAATTAGAACTTCTAGGTATGTGATTATAAGTAATAAAATCAAAGTATCGTTCCAAAAGTTGTACCCATAGGATTCGTTGAAATAGAGTAGGGTTTCGCACACATTAATTGTCATTTAGCTGACATACAACTAACTGGGATTCCAGGCGAACCTATAAATACCAAAGACCATGTGAAATGGAATCGCATAATAGTTCTATAACGACGCTATACTCAACCACATTATTCATTGATGGCTCCAGAAAAATGCCACCTGAAGACACAAGTTTTCCCTCGGATGAGTAAATGACCCACTCAGAGGAAGTCATGTTATGTGTATGACGACTGGCCCCATTTGCGAGTCCTAGGTAAACTGAAAACTCTGTTGAAGTTTTCCAACCAAGGGAAAACCTAATAAGAAAGTTGGTGACACAAAGGAATATATATATATACACTAAGATAAAATAGTATACAAAGATTCACGCCCAATATTGAGTGCTCAAGCATAATATATTTTCAGGTAGAGCCCATTTTTGGGCTCAGCCAACATATTCCATTCATAATCCTCTAATTAATAGGCTCCTTTTTGTAAAACATGTCACACGATATAAGGACCGTGCCACATGGTGTTGAACTTTCCTGCCCCCAATGGTTCTTTGGCTAGGTCATACAAGAGGATGAATTCACCCTCATCATACTACCGAGGATAGACAGACTTATCATATTTAACCTTAACACGTCGTTTATTCTCTTTGATATTTGTAGAGGCATATCAATGTTTCTCATCTAAGCGCTCTAGGTGTACGAGGCATTCTTCAAGATTGGAAGTGTCCGGTAAGAGCTCAATTGCCAGTTTAAGGGAAGTTATCTTGTATTCAATCGAAAGGATCAACTCCACATCGTGTACTAACTGAAAAGGAGAAAAATTGGTGGAAGTCTTAACCGAGGTTCGATATGCCCAAAGCATAGGGTAAAGCATTAGATTCCAATCATATTTACTCTGACTAATAGTTTTTTACAAGATGGTCTTGAGAGATTTGTTCATAGCCTCTACTTGTCCATTTTCCTAGGGACAATGAGGGGAAGAATGACCATGTTTAAACCCCAGTTTTGATGCTAACTCCTTCATCATTTCATTCTGAAAATGACTGCCATGATCAGTGACAATCTCCTTTGGGATTCTAAGCTGAGCTATAATTTGGTTGAATACGAAGAATGTGGCAATCTTACCATCGGATTTAATGGTAGACATGGCCTCTGCCCATTTAGTGAAATAGTCCATGACCATGATAATATCCTAATGCCCCCTAGCCGAAGTTGGGTTACAATCCATAAAATTCACCCTCCACTTGGTGAAGGGATCGACGATGATGATTGGGTGAAGAGGGGTTCGATGCGAGTGCATTTTCCAAGTGAACACCTAGAAAGGGTGACACTTTTTTACCTCTTCAACACAATCTTTAAAAATTGACGGCCAAAAATAACCAACTCGCAATATTTTTGGGGTTGTCACAATCCCAAATCGATGACCGCCACAAGCCCCACTGTGACATTCATTAAGAACAAACTCA
The DNA here is from genome assembly GCA_010110895.2 of Picea sitchensis. NCBI lineage: Eukaryota > Viridiplantae > Streptophyta > Pinopsida > Pinales > Pinaceae > Picea > Picea sitchensis. The sequence continues at coordinate 30,212 of SNQJ01S0144251.1, forward strand.
GCTTCCTTGTGAGTCAAGGAATGACGCAAGATATTATCCACTCCTCGATGATAATATCTTCGGATTTAGATTTATAAATACAAAAAATGTATTTGGGATTTGAATTTATAAATGCATAGTGGAAAAATGAATTTAGTATTTGAATTGATAAATATAAAGTGGAATAATTGAATAGTATAAATTTTTATATAGTTAAAAAAAATTAATATATATTAAATTTTAGAATAATATATTTTATGTGTAATTTAATTATTATTATCTTTTATAAAAAAAAATTAAATATTTTTAATAAAAATTTATATATTTTTAAAAACTTTTAAATATTATAAATTAAAAATATAGAAAAATGATTAACCATAACTTTATAATATAAAAAATGAAATCTAAATATAATTATAAAAAAAAAACTTAAAAAAAAATACCAAATATTAATTATAAATTATCATGAAATAAATTAGATAAAATAAAGTTTCATAGATGAGATTACATCTTCTAATTAAATTTCCTAAATATTTACAACAGAATTAGTTGTGTAATATCTTGAATATTTCATTTTCCATTTTATGAACTATTAAGGGGTGAATACGTCATTTTGTTTTTTGTGAATTATTAAGCAGTGTTATTGTCTCACATGTGTGAATGATAAATAGCAGTTCTTATTTATGGTCTTGGTCTGTTATTTAGTCCGCTAAACATACTCTCAATAACTAGTAGGACCAGTAAAAAAGCTAACAATAATGGAAGTAGCACACCTAGTAATAATTAATTTTGTTAATGGGAAAGAAGAAGGGGTGAGAATAGTTACTATAAAGTTCCTTCAGTTGGTCATTCAGATCAACAAATGGAACTTGGAAGTGGATATGCTCGAATTGGCACTGGTGACTCTTATTTTTTAGCAATTATAACATATATTGGTAATATTATAAAACTTCACATCATTAATAATGCATTTTATCTTTTATTAATTAAAATTGATAAAAGTTTCCTAGTTTAAATTCCATTTGAATAATAAATACATGACTTTTATACCAAAGGTTTTATTTTATACACATAGAAATGGATTAGATAAAAAAATATATTTAACTTAAAAAAGATTTAATATCAATTTTTTTTAATAAATTATGAGATTAGGTATTTAATCCATTTATAACCAAAAACTCATTATCATGGAGTATGATGAACTTCATCCTAATAAAAAAGAAAAAAATTTATGTATTTTAAGAAATTTATATGCAACCAATTTTTATAATGCATAAAAATTTAAATTACTTTAATTATTTAGCATTCTAAAGGTTTGGTTAAATGTTTTATAAGTTTAAGAAAATGAAAAGTAGTTTATTAATTAGTATTTCATGAATAACCCTAATTCTAAATCTTAATATTTTATTGACACATACATGACACATATGATACTTAGTTTGTGTTGAACTATGGTGTGATATAATAGTTTTGTAGTGCATCCAATTCACAATCATTTGGAACTGGCAAGGTGAGTGTTGTTGGAAAGTTTATGGGACTATATTCATAATATTTTAGTGACCCATACATGACACATATGATACTTAGTTTGTATTGAACTATGGTGTGATATAATAGTTTTGTATTTGATGGAGCATCCAAATCACAATCATTTGGAACTAGGAAGGTGATTGTTCTTGGAAATTTTATGGGTCTATATTCATAATATTTTATTGACCCATACATGACAAATATGATACTTAGTGTGTCTTGAAATATGGTGTGATATAGTAGTTTTTTTCGACGTTGATGGAGCATGCAAATCACAATCATTTGGAATTGGGAAGGTGAGTGTTCATGTAAAGTTTATGGAATCATATTCATAATATTTTATTGACCTATACATGACACATATCATACGTAGTTTGTCTCGAACTATGGTGTGATATATTAGTTTTGTCGACCTTGATGAAGCATCCAAATCAAAATAATTTGGAACTCGGAAGGTTAGTATTCTTGGAAAGTTTATGGGTCCATATTCTTAATATTTTATTGACCCATACATGACACATATCATACTTAGTTTGTCTTGAAATATGGTGTGATACAATATTGTTTTCAACGTTTATGGCGCATGCAAATCACAATCATTTGGAACTAGGAAGTTGAGTGTTCTTGGAAAGTTTACAGATCCATATTCATACATGTGTTGTAGGAAAAGTTATTATGGTATTCTTTATAATATTTACATATATCACATATTCAATGAGAGTTCCCCTTGAGAAAATTGATATTGATACAGTGATTGGTGCAAAAGATTATCTTATGCTTCATATTTATTGATATTTTTCCATAATATAGTGTTAATATGATTATTTTTTAATGGTTTAAATGCAATTAACTTATTTTTACTAAAACTAATTTATTATTTATTATTGAATAAGGTTGAAGGATTTATGATTTTGAATTATTCAGACACATGGTCGTGTTATATGATTTCTACAACTATAACCCCAAGCATTCCAATGTGGCCCCTCATGTGGAAAACAAGGCTAGTCGAGGGTTTGGAACCATTGACTTCACATAACAGAGTGTATTAACAATACACTCAATAACCAACTATTCTATGCCCAGGGGCCCAATTGTGGTTTGTTAAAACCATTGTTTTTAATTTAAAAATGGATATAACACCCTCCAATATCCCTATTGTTGGCTAATATTTGAATATTAATGATACACAATTCCATCAATTCAAAATGATTCTTATGAATTTCAAACAAAAGATGTCCACTTCCTTTTATGTTATCTTGAATGACCAAAATAATCAAATTTATGAAGCATTTAACCTACAACATTCTTATTAGAATTGATATTAAATTTAATAAGTAAATAATGTTATTTTGATGAAATTAAATTTTTTGTATCAATATTTTTTTTTTTAATTTGTTTTCTTAATCATGAAACTGACCTAAGAAAGTATCATACATTTATAAAATACCAAATACTCTCTTAATTGTATTTTGTTAGACATATTGTTTTTAGTTCCTAGGTTTAGTGGTTTACCATGGAGGGACCTGAAAATTTTTGTAGCATTGACTAGGAAATTAATTCCTCATGTGGGATTTATTGGAATAAGCATTGTGATAAAAAATAAAGTTGATGAATTTCCCAAATCATAAACATAAGAAATGAGGATCAATCATATGTAGTGAAATCGAGGCAATGATCACACAAGGAAGCATTCTTACATTGTTAGGAGAATATGGGAACACCTGCATTGTTCATGATTGTAGCTATGTGAGACATTCTCCAACTTACAAACCTGTGAGATGTGGATCATTGCAGCTATGTGAGTCTTTCTCTCAGCTTACAAACCTGAGAGGAAACCCCTAAAGAAGGGTATGTGGTTATCGCCTGAGACAGAGATGGAACATAGAGATGACCTCCTCCATTCAAAGAGTTGAGAAGAACTCCATATGATTATCCAGTGGGAAAGGCAATCTGTTGAGCTAGACGTGCCTATGGATGAGCACAAGGTGAATGTGTGAAATCCCAAAGTGTTGGGTGCATTGTCATGTGAAAAGAAATGAAGATGATGTATTAGCCTCCTCTGAGAAAAAGAGTTGATGAGAAAACTCTACATGATTCTCTTGTGTGAGGCAGTGGGAAAGAAGATCTGTAGAGTGGACGTGCCTATGGACGAGCACAAGTGAACATGTGAAGATCTGGTTCTCCTGTGTAATGTAGTGAACCATAGACATGGACATCCCTATGGATGTAACCCTTGTGGATGAGAACTAGTGGTTGTATCAGATCCTTTGTTATATTGTACAATATTCAGACCTGCATGTAACTCTAATTGTAATGTAAAGGGTATAGGTTGGCCCTACCTTAATGTAACTGGAAATTAATGTAAAAGATAATTAATATGGTTAATATTAATTATATTATAAGCTAAGTGAGGTCAGCCTTGTTGTGCCAATAGAAATTTATGTTGACAGGATTAGGTTAGTATAAGTAAAGGTAAATTCCCCTATGAGGAAACATATCTTTCATGTGAGTTTAGAAATTTCAGCAAATACACTTCCTTGGGAAAAGTGCGCACCTCTCTTGGGTTCTAGAGTTATAGGGTTTGAGAACCCTATTCTGTGCTAGGGTTTATCTTGGTGGTGAAGGTATTTCTCTTGAAGAATATAGAAAAGGATTTAGATGGGTTTTCTTTCCTTGTTGAGAAGGTTTTTCCAGGATACATCTTGTGTTCTTGTGCATGGTGATTTTTCTTGTGATCTTAGTTGCTACAACATTTATGGTTATGGTTAAATGCTAAAATCGAATGAACTTCATGCTTAACCTAACTTATTGAAAAATCAACATGGTATTAGAGCACAGGTCTTGAAAGAACCCATTGCACAAGCATCCACCAAGTCTCATCTCACCATATTGCATAACAATACAATCCTTATAGGGTTTCCAGAAAATTTTGTACGACCCTCCTTTCATTGGTGATTCAACCCTTAATAATTGGAATCTAGGGCCACTTTTGGAATATAAGAGTAATACCTCTTCCAGTGCATCTTCAGAAGCTCTCAAAATGAAATTTCGAGAAATTTTTATTTTTGGCCCTAGGGTTTCTAGGGTGTCGAAATTTCCTGCAGAATATTATTTCTAGATTTCTGAAGAAACGTTCTCATGAATCAACAAGCTTCTCCATGACACTATTAAATTGATTGTTGGAAGTCATAATTCCAAAATAATCCAATGTTTCTAATTCAACATAATCATTAGGTTTTCAAAATCCAGTTGGCGAGAAATTGAAGAAACCAATCAAATGAAGAAAAGAGCATTAGTAGAAGATAGAGTTGATGGAGAAAGAAATTTTAGCTCCTGGAAATCAAGGATTCTAGTCACTCTTGAAGAATATGAACTCTTGGATGTGACAACTAAAACCCTACCAGCCATAACCACAGATATAGAGAAGAAGATAAGAAAGGAAGAAGATCTCAAAGAAAGAAAATTAATCATCTATTGAGTAAGAGATCGCCTCTTTCCTCGTATTTCCAATCTAAAGACAACCTATGATATGTATGAAGCTTTAATAGGAATGTTTGAAAGTGAAAACACCCTCAAATATCTTACCTTAAAGATCCAACTTAAAAGTACCATGATGATGAAGGTTTACACAGTTGCCATATTCTTTATGAGGCTATCAGAGATTAAAGAACAACTAGAGACCATTGGGGAAATCATGTCTTGTAGAGAACTTGTCTTAACCACTCTCTAGAATCTTCCAAAATTGTGGGAGCCTTTGATTCTGAGTATTAGTGGAAGAGAATATCTAGCAACCTTTGATCGTCTATGGAAATATTGTACTCAATAAGAACTTAGACTTATAAATAGAGGAGTTGAAGATTCCTCAGAAGAAAATCATTCTCTTGTTCTTCATACAAATAAGGGAGGAAAATTCAAAAGAAATTGCAGGCAAACATTTAAAGGTTAAAAGTCTTCATCAAATCCAAGTTATCAAAGAAGAGATGTTTCATAAATTCAGTGCTTCATATGTGACAATTATGGACACTATGCAAGAAACTATCCAACTAGGAAGAAGGGAAGACAGTATGCTTCCACCGATGACATTGATCTAGACCCACCTCAAAATAATGAAGAAAAGAGAGAGGAAAATTAATTCCTCTAAAACTAAAGCATGACTACAAATCAATTAAATTAATTGATTTCAAATTTTATAGTTGATTGCATTTTTTTAACAAATCCCTAGTATGGGAGCCCTCAAAGACTTGGACCATTATCCCTAGTATGGGAGTCCAAACCATATTTGATTGATTATGATGCAAGACAATTAGAGATGTTGTCCTTAAAGAAGAGATAACCATTCAAACAAACCCAGAGAATCTCAGATAGAGATTGACAGTAAGACAAGTACCTTCTCCCCCTTCAGCAGTTCAGAGGGAGACAAACATTATTATAGTTGATCCAATTTCTTCAGTTGATATGTTTAGAGATATTGAAGTAAGACATGATAGGTCTACCTAGACTAACTCCAAAAGAGGCAGAGAAACATACTAGCCCTAGGTTTCTCACAAATAGAGGGAGTTGTCTATGATGAGACACTTGATCTAGTGAACCCGATACACTTCCATTTGTACTATCATCCATGAGTTGGAAACTATATCAGATAGATATATTCTTGATGAGTTTGGATTTCAGCAAGAGTGTTGTTGATCCAAACCTATATCATTATAGTATTGGTGACGAGAGCCTGACCTTGATGACTTATTCAGAAATCCTTGTTGGATACAAGTAATCCTTGAATTCTAAATTTGAGATGAAGAATATAAGTATGATGCACTACTTCTTTGGATAATAAGTATGAAATAGAACCAATGACATTTTTCCTGAGTCAAAAAAATAAAAAATAAAAAAATATGCAATGAAAATATTAAAGAAGTTTAGTATGACAGAATGCAGAATCCACCATGATAGATTTAAAGAAGAAGATTGATAATGATTCAGACGAGATTGATCCACAGCTTATTGAAACACTGATGTATATAGATAACACCATACTTGATTCATACCATACAGTGAATGTTCTTTGTCATGTCACGAGTCAACCGAGACAGACTAGCTAGACAACAACAAAACATGTATTGAGATATATATACAAGGCAGAGTTAGATATGGCCTGAGATATGCCTCCAATGTGAACTTGATTTGCAAGGTATGTCGATTTAGATTGAGCATAAAGTACATTGGACCGAAAGAGAACATCCGGTTGATGTTCTATCGTGAATTTTTCCATGGTTTCCTAATGTAGGAGGAAACAAAACTTTGTGGCCTTGAGTACCCCAGAGGTAGAGCATATAGCATCAAGTGTGTGAAGCAATGTGGTGTCAAAAGCTTCTAACAGATTTACTTGACCATGAGATGAATCCTATGATGATAACCAAGAGTCATTTGTAAATCTCCTTAAGAACCTAGTGTTTCCTAACGGATCAAACATGATGAGATGAAACATCCTTATATCAGAGATATGATGTAGTGGAAAATCGTACACATACATTACCTTCCTACAAATGAGCAGATTGCAAACATCTTCACCAAAATAAATTAGTGAAAAATTCCTTCCTAATTGAGAGGAAGTATTGATGACTCCAGCCAAGAAAAAATTCAGAGTACATCCATGTGATACTTGGCATGATGAAGAATGCCTCCCTAGCTGAGAGGGAGTCTTGATGATTGCAGTTATGTGATACATTCTCCAGCTTACAAACTTGTGAGATGTGGATCATTGCAGCTATGTGAGTCTTTCTCCTGGATTACAAACCCGAGAGAAAACCCCTAAAGAAAAGTACATGGTTCTTTCCTAAGACAAAGCTAGAATGTAGAGATGACCCCCTCCATTCAAAGAGTTGACAAGAACTCCAGATGATTATCTAGTGGGAAATGGGATCTTTTGAGTTAGACGTGTATGTGGCTGAGCACCAGGTGAATGTGTGAAATCCCAAAGTGTTGGGTGCATCATCATGTGAACATAAATGAATATGATGTATTAGCCTCCTCTAAGCAACAGAGTTGACAAGAAAACTCCAGATGATTCTCCTGTGTGAGGTAGTGGGAAAGAATATCTGTAGAGTGGATGTGCCTGTGGACGAGAAAAGATGGACGTCCCTATGGAATTGCCCCTAATGGATGAGCACTAGTGGGTATATCAGATCCTTTTTTATATTGTACAAGAGTCAGATCTTCCTGTAACCCTAATTGTAATGTAAAGGGTAGAGGTCGACCCTACCTTAACGTAACTAGAAATTAATGTAAAAGATAATTAATCTAGTTAATATTAATTATATTATAATCTAAGTGATTTCGATCGTGTTGTGCCAATAGACACTTTTGTTGACATGATTAGGTTAGTATAAGTAAAGGTAAATTCCCCTTTGAGGAAACATATGTTTCATGTGATTTTGGAAATTTCAGCAAGTACACTTCCTTGGGAAAAGTGCACACCTCTCTTCGGTGCTAGAGTTCTAGGGTTTGAACACCTTCTTGTGTGCTAGAGTTTATCTTGGCGGTGAAGGCATTTCTCTTGAATAATATAGCAAAGAATTTGGATGGGTTTTCTTCCCTTGTTGAGAAGGTTCTCCCAGGATACATCTAATGTTATTGTGCATGGTGCTTCTTCTAGTGATCTTGGTTGCTGCAACATTTATGTTTATGGTTAAATGCTAAAATGGAATGAAATTCATGCTTAACCAAACTTATTGAAAAATCAACATGCATATCCCAGTGGTCCACTTCTGATGTGTCTGTGGCATTTGAATTTTCATTCGACTAAGGGTGAGAGTAACTATTACAATTGAGTGAATGATTTTTGTGGATCTAGCATCTAAGGAAAAATCCCTTCAATTGGTCATTCAGATAAAGAAATGATACTCGAATGAAATGTGGAACTTGGGAATCCGCAATTTGATCTAAAACTTCACCTCGAATGCGACAAAAAACATATTCTTTGACTTTCTCAATTAGTTATAAAATGGGTTTAATAAGGTAAAATCAATCTCTAACCAAATATGGGTTAGTGTAGTCTAAAAATTATACTTTTTGGCATATTTTTGGGTATATTTTCTAATCAATTTTGCTCTAAATCTAGTCAAATATTGTTCGAATTGCAAATTTGAGTGGTTGAGTTTGTATAATTTGAATGCCCTTTGGTTTTTTTGGAAAAGAAATGATTTCGCCAAGATTTGTTTTGCTAGATTTTGGTAAAAAAAAATTAAAAGGTAGAATGTTTGCAACTAGATATGGTCGAGCTAGCACTGGTAACTCTTCAACAATCTCTACACATGTTTTCATGTAGATCCTCAACTATATTGTTATTAGAGTTATAATTCTAATGAAACATATAATATAAAAAACCATAGGAAGTGGTTAAATTGATGGTTATTTAACCGTTTTCTTTTTTTTCAGCCATCATGTCATATACTACTAGAAATTTTGTAAAAACTGAATGTTATACTTGATATCTACTTAATTCTTAAAATGGTCAAATTGCTAGGAAAATTGAAAATTTATCCATACCCATATATATACATATATATTACCTACCATTAACAAGTTCCAATCCTATAAAATTCAATTCAATGAATTTTTTTTATGCAAATACCTATGCATATCCATGCACTTCCATGAAACAATTTCCATATATCAACTATGTATTCAAATTAAATTTCCTCATTTTGGGTAAAAACAATTTTTTGAAAAGGTAAAAGTCTAAAACTCCTCCTAATCTTGAGGACATTTTTCACCGAATAAGTTAAGGGAAATAGTATAAATGTAAAATATCTAAGTTAATTACCATGGGGCCCCACATAATTACTAATTCATTTCTTCCATTTGGACGCAACTCCTCTCATTCCTCGACATTTCTCTATTCATTTACTCTAATTACTTGTTGAGAACTTTATTTACTAGTTGATAGTTTTTAAAATATAAGTACACAGAATGTCCAAAATGTGAAAAGATCGGGAATTCT
>SNQJ01S0144252.1:7216-22313 GCA_010110895.2 Picea sitchensis
CGGATATACATTTTGGGGATCTTTGTGATGTTCACATGTGATGATGTTTTGTGATGCTTTTTATGATGTCTAATCTATATGTTGTGACAATTTTTTTATGAGTTATGCATGTGTGATGGTGTATTGATGTGATAAATGCCAATCTAACACTAGGTTAGCCATATTATATACTATTTGATTAAATTTTTGTGTAATATGTGTAAATGTGATTGAATCAAACTATCGAGATAAGAGTCTAACTTGCAGGTATTTGCAGAAGAGCCAATGATCGCGGACACGATACACATTGTTGAGTTGCAGGATGACAAGATGGGAATCTAATAAGACTCTAAGGTGATGCATATGGTGGTGAATGGCCTCGGCTAGGTTTCTAATGAAGGTTGTGTATTTTTCTTGGTTGTTGGTGACTGAGACCAAACATATGTCGTTGGAGTAGAGAAGTTCATGTGAGAGGGTATAGAGGGCCCAAGCGATCGAAGCGAGATTTTGTGTCCATCGGCTAGCTCTATCAAAGTAATCGATGTGGTAGTTCGATGGAGGAGGCATCTATCAATAACACAAATGGTAGATAAGACATAAGGCATGGAGACAAAAGAAGATTAAAAACTCTACAAAATGTGTACAAAAAGAAAAATCCTAGTGTAGAATGACTACGCTCAGGCGTAAAATTTCTTTAAGTACAACCCGTTGATGGGTTCTTTGAGAGGGTAGCCTTCGGGAGAGGCTAGGATGCATGCTCTTTGAGTGAGGCAATGTTGGACGATGTAGGGTCCATGCCATAATGACTCAAATTTTTCATGGTCGAGGGTATCATGAGTGATATCATAGGCAAGGACGAGGCCTCCTTCATTAAATGAGCGAAGGTTGACATGGCAGTCAAAGGTGGCCTTAGACCATTTTTTGGCTGACTCATTGTTTTGTAATGAAGACCGGCGGTATTCATCCAACAACTCTAAGTTTAGCAAGCGCTGCTCCATTGTAGCAGTGTCAGGTAATACCTCGATAGTGGTGCACAATGTGGGAATTTCGCACTTGATGGGGAGAGTGGCTTTGACCCCATGGACAAGAAGAAATGGTGTAAAACTAGTGGCAGTTTTAACTGGCTTGCGCTAAGCCCATACTGCTGAAAACAACATATGATGCCAATTGGTCTTATGTTTGTTAACAATGCATCACAACATGGTTTTGAGGACCTTATTGATTGCCTCTGCCTTTCCATTGGATTGAGGGTAGTATGGGGAGGTGAACTCATGGGAGAATCATAACTTTGAGGAAATTTCGATGAAGTTCTCATTCTCAAAGTTTTTTTCGTGATCGAAGACTAGTTGTAGTGGTACTCCGAAGATGGAAATGACGTGCTTAAAGAAAAAACACGTTGCAGTGTCAGCGGTGATGTTGAAGGTAGGCATGGCTTCAACCCATTTGGTGAAGTAATCGACTGCCATGATAATTTACTTGTGTCCATTTCTATATGGAAGATTGCAAGTCATGAAGTTTATGCCCCATTTGAAAAAGGGGTCGGCAGTGATGACTGGGTGTAGAAAAGTAGGTGGTGCTTGTGCTTTGTTGGAATAAAGATAGCACTTTTCACATCACTTCATAGCATGGATGTAGTCATGAAACAATGTGGGCAAGAAGTAGCATGCTTGAATGATTTTTTGGGAGGTGGACATCCTTGAGAGTTGGCCACCACAGGCGTCGTTATGACAATCATTCAAGACTCTATCGGCTTCATTGATGGTCAAACATCGATGGAGTATGGTGTCAACCCCACGTCGATATATGATGTCACCAAAAAGGAGATATCAAGGGGCCTGATGGCGAATGCACCGATGATTATCTCTGGAGAGGTGAGACCCAAAATTCTATGTCCGAAGGTAGATGAGAAGGTCGCCATACTAGGGGTCATTCGAGGGGATGTATAAGAGGTGTTCATCTGGAAAGTCTATATTGATGGGTGAACTAGCAGCATCTCAGGGAAACACTGTGATGAGTTCGGCGAGAATGAGTGTTTTCTTTATTTTGGGAGTTGAAAACTCTAGGTCGTATTCCTAAATGATGATGATCCATTGGGAAAATTTTCCATTAATTTTTCGTCGACTTAGCAAGAACTGCATGGGGTTGGAATCTTCCACGACTTTGGTAGTGCGAAGCAAGATATAATGATGCAGTTTTTGGACTATGAGGAAAACTGTGAGGGAGATTTTCTCTTCATGGTTGTACTATAGGGGTGGTCCTGAAATATTTTTACTAATGTAATAAATAATGTGCTCGCGGCTATCATCCCCTAGTTGGACGAGAACTCCTGCTACTGATACGGTTGAGGCCGATAAGTAGAGGATGTAGTCACGATCATAGTCGGGTGGAATAATCAAAGGGGCATTGGAGAGAGTCATTTTTAGATCATCAAAAGTGGTTTGGGAAAATTTTTCCCATCATAATGGGATATCATGATGCATCAAGCAAAGGAAACTGTGCGCGTGAGTGGCATAATCTGGGAAAAAGCGTCATAAAATTTGGCTTTGCCTTGTAGGCTCTGCAATTAGCACAAATTATGAGGTGGTGTAATTTCTTTGATGGCTTGGACCTTGAGGGGGTCCACTATGATGTCGTGTTGAGAAACAATGAAACCAAGGAGACATCCAATAATGACGCAGAATACACACTTGAGGGGGTTCAAGCAGATATTGTACTGGCGACACCATTGAAAGAAAACTCATAAGTCATCTAGATGTTGAGTGCATTTCTTGGATCAAGCGGTGAGGTCATCCAAGTAAGCAAGGATGATACGAGCAATATTATGGAAACCATAGTTCATGGCTCATTGGAATGTCGCACCAGCATTTTTGAGTCCAAAAGGCATGACACGATGTGAAAACATACCCCATGGGGTGGTGAATGTGGTTTTATACTGATCTGTTGGGTGGATCTGTATTTGATTGTAACTAGAGAATCCATCCATGAAGGACAAGGCCTCATGATTGACACAGTCATCGATAATTTGGTCGATGAAAGGAGTAGGAAAGTTGTCTTTGGGACAAGCATGGTTGAGATCATGAAAGTCAGTGTAGACACGAATGGTGCTTTGTTTTTTGTTAACGGGGACGAGGTTGGAGACCCATGATGTGTATGTGATGGGGTATATGAACCCGAAAATGTGTAGTTTTTCAATTTCATCTTTGATGGCCACTGCTTTGGATGGGTGCAATAAGCATTGATTTTGACATACAGGTGTGATATCAGGCCATGTGTCTATATGATGTTCGACAATAGAAGGATCAAGCTCGGGCATCTCTGTGTATGACTAGGAAAAAATGTCTTGGTATTCCTAAAAGAGAGATTTTTAAGTTGTAAGTTCTTCAGGGGAGCATGTGGTGCCAATGGTGATTTCCTCTATGGTTCCTGGATTGATGGAAATGTCAATTTTGACAGTGGGGGGAAGGTTGGCCATTTTTCCTTCTTCAAAAGCATCAGGGGTAGGGATAGGGTTGTTGAACCAGTCTGTATGCCCTGACAGGATGAAATACTTTGTTTCGATTACACATATGGAGCCTTGGATAAGATGATCAAAATCTTCCTATGAGAGAAAAATTCCTCTATGATGGAGCACATTCCATGGGAAATCAGGTGTAGTTAGTTCCTCCATGATATATTTGTCGCTATGGAACAAGAGAGAATATAGGGCATCCAGGGGAGTAACATTGGTGGTTGGCACTGTGTGGTTATATTTAGGTCATGAATATGTAGAGGGGTTATCACAATAATGGTGCAATTGGGGTGCTTGACATTAACTAAATGTCTAGATGTTGTGGGTTAAAAATTGTTGTCGGGCGTAAGATTTCCATGGGGAAATGAACCGGAGAATTGGGGGGATTTGGGGGTGAATACTCATATAGGATATCCATAAACCATGGAGGAGTGGAAGTGCCCCAGGCTTAGGAGAGATAATATGAAAAATATCTGGAGATGGAGTAGGGGTAATCACTTGTACCACCAGAAGTGGGGTGGTTGGAAGATTTTGAATAAGGACCATTTGACGATGCCTGTATTTAATGATCATAGGACATTGGTACATGAAATGATCAAGTTATTCAAAAAGAGAGCAAGGGAACCTCATCTGTTCGTTGAATTTTGTCGTGACATAATGGATGTTAGTGACTCGGGTACTCTATGACATAGAAGAAGAGGAGTCTTGCTGAAAACTTTGGTGTAATGCTATTAGCGTCTACCGAAACTAAGGTAGTGTAGAGCAATGGTGAGTGTAATGGACATATTTTGAATAGATGGCACATATGAATTTGTTTTGCAACCCTTTACTTCCTTTATTAAGGGATGCGGTGGTAGTACTAGATGTGCTTGGTGATGTGACGGGCGATGTGGTTGCTTGAGGGAATTGGATCAGATTGTGTAACTCAGGGAGAGAGGGACATCTATTTGTGTGGTGTCCTTCTTTCTCCCATAGTGCACAAGGAGGCTAAACTCGAGGGGGAAGTGGATCGGTGGGTTCTTTCTTCTTCTATATTCCCCCAGATGTAGCACTAGTGCTAGCAAGTGGGGGTGAGGGTGGTGCAGTTGGAGTTAGTACTGGAATCTGCATTGGGATTCCTTATGTTTGGGGAGGGAGGGATGGTTGAGGGACCATCGTGGGTGGATGTAGATACCATACTAGAATGGAAAGCACCATGTTGGGAAGGGTCAATGTTGCAGCCACGTGAAAATAGTGTATGCCCGATGGGGGCTAGAAGAAGGGGATTTGAGTGATGGCTTGGGGGATGGTCTCCCAAACTAGGATTTGTCCTTGGGGAGGGGTGAAATCGGGGGTAAGAGGTGTTTTAAAGTTCTTAGGTAATGCATGAGGTAGGGTTTCATCCACTAGTTGAACCTCGATGGGTGGAGAAGCCTCTGTGGGAGGGATGGTTTCTCCAGTTTTAGTTCGATCGGAAGATACGACACACACTTGTGTTGAGTGATGTATGAGCGGTGGTGCTCCATGGTATGTCCCTATTAAGGATGGGTCCTTGAAAATTCTAGGGCCCATATCGATGAGTGGGAAGGCATATAAATTAGTGTGGACAGGAGGTAGGATGTTGTCGATGTTGGAGGAAGGTTTGGGATCGTAATTTGAAGCTTGGTCGATGGTGATGATCTTCCCATTATGGGGGAACATCATCATTCGAAACATAAAAGAGGCCACAACCTTTATAGCATATATGTATCTACATCCAAAAAAGATGTTGTAATTGAGTGGGGCGTCGATAACCTCAATGTCAATAAGAATGTTTTTTCCCCTAAGTTCAACAGGGACACTTTCAAAGAGCCCTTCAGGAGAGAATGGTTGTCCATCATAAGCCCTCAAAGTGATGGCGAGTGGTATTAGCTTGAGGGAGCCATGTTTATGGCATATTGTTTTGGACATGATGCATGTGGATGGATTTTCTTCAATGATGCATTGATGAACTTTGATGTTTGGAATTTTGATTGGTATCTGGAAAGATACCAAAGCGAGAAGATGAGGTTCCCCACAATCTAAATCAAATGTGATGATTCTAGTATCAGCAGGGTCGACTGCCCCCAAGGTGGAAAGAAATGATTTTCATTGAGTGGAACAGGTTTGGAGGACCTCAAAGACTAACATGGCAACAAGAGATTGCACCAAGTCATCAACCAAATTGTAATTGTGTGTTGCCCTAGCCTAATGGTTGTTGATATTCCATCATAATGGGATGCAATGAATACGAATGGGTGGTTCAGTGTTAGGGCATGGAATCATCAAAGTTTGTCGAGATATAACTGGAGCTGCCTCTGAAGTGGTGGGAGTAGATTCACAGGGTGTGTTGTATTGATGATTGCGCATTTGTAGAAGAATTTCTTCTTCACTAGTGAGGAGGATAGTGCGATCTTCCAGATTCTGAGGGTTTTGATATTGTCCCATGTGTGGTGGGGAAATGTACATTTCATGTTGGTATTAATCATACCTTGATGTGGAATAGGGTTTTGCAACGCCACTGGGGGTCGTTGCAAATATTGTTGTGGGGTTTGCTGGGGAGCAGGCAACGCTGGAGGATGTGGAGTTTATTGTTATTTCCCCCTTGGGGGTTTTGGTTTCCCTAATTTTGGTTTCCCCCAAAAGGTTGGTTATGTTGGGGGTCTTTTCCCCCTGGTCCTAGGTTATTATTGTTTCAGTTTTTTCCTTTCTTTTTGGCATTATTCGACTGATGGACCGGATTTTCTGTATTCAGTTTTTCAAAATTTTGAAATTGTTGAATGGGAGAGGGAAGAACAAAGTTAAAACCAACCCGTCGTTGTCCTTTTGGAGGAGCAATGGGCTATGGTGGGCCAGGAACTGGAAAGTATATATTATTTTGTGGTAATGACCCATAAGGTGCATAGGAAGGCATAGGGATTTCACTAGTACTCAGGGTGTAAGATCAGGTAGAGGGGGTACCAGAACTTGGTTGAACAACTGGGTGCATTGTTAAACATTATTTTGGTCACTCTGATGATGACTTTACAAGCATGTAATTAGGCCCTCAAAATCATCTTTTTCCTGAGAAAAGTGGCTCCTTTCCTCCTTTGAAAGACTACTTTTTAGAAGGACGTCGTAGGCTACCCATAGTGTATAGTGCAGAAAACAAAGATTTCCACAGGTTACTCTATAGCTGGCCTGCGGGATTTCCACAGACTACTATATAGGCAGGGTGTGACAACGTTTGAAAGACAAAAGAGGAAAGGGGTTCAAGAAGTTTCTAGAAGGGGAATGTTCTGGAATGTGAAGTGGAATCTGTATGGTTATGATCCTACTGAATTCTCTGATCTGGTGGGATCATCCTCATCCCTTTAACAAGTTCAACTTATCCTATATAATAATGGGCTTCTCATGGAAAAGTTTAAGCACAGTTAAGCAAAGTTGAGCAAAGGATTGCTGGAAGAATAGGCAAGAGATTGTGTGAAGAATACTATTTTAGTTGAATCTTGAGGTCTGCATTCACCCATCAAGATTTTGAAGATCACCTTCATGCAAACTTCAGAACAAATATTTGTGTGTGTTGGAACAAAGGACCACTAAAAGGGAACTTGCGACATCAAGGAATTTCAGTTGTATCATCCACTTTTATTTAATATTATAGAGTGGAATGTTTCTTTCCCATAATATTATTCTCATTTTATTGCATGACTCCTTGATCACATGTTTAAGTTTTCATTAAATCTATCATAGTTTCTTTCACTTTGGTTGGTTTGTGTCATTGCAGATTTGGTTTCACAAGAGCACCAAAGTGAAGCGAGAATAACAAATATATAAGGAAGCGATGTCAAAGGTAAGTCATAAATTCCTTCTTTGACACTTATATCAATGATTATAGCTTAGGGGAAGTGTCATGTCATGTCCTGTCCTATTTTTTTCTAGATCCAGGTGGATCTAGGGAGATTAGTCTATGTCTGTATTTACCGATTTATCCTATAAAAAAATTGGTGACTCCACTGGGGATATGACTTGATTGTGTTTTTTTGTTGGAAATTTATTTTTTCCTACGCCTATTTATCTGAATTCAGTCCCTAAGTCTATGGGAGATCCATTCAGAATACCTGAGTTTGAAAGTTCACAGAGATGTTTTACCTTTTTCTCAAAATTCCTTGATTTTCATACTTGTCCGCACTGCACACTATACCTAGCCTGAGGAAAGATTTGATTTCCTCACCCTAGTTGATTTCTTTAGTGTGTACTTTCCACACCCTGTCTATTTTTGTCCTATGAAAACTCTAGATTTCTGCACTGTAATGTGAAATTATCCTGCGGCGGCGTCTGTGAAATTTTTTGAGTGGGGTTTTGGCCTCTGTTGATGCCTAGTTTTTGCTTTAGTCAGTCGAGGGAAATTTTTCAGCCAGTGTTTGACTATTTTCTCATGTTAACACGTTGTTGATTGGTTTTTGGAGATTGAACACCTCTCTTAGTCATTTTCCATTTTTCATTTTTTATTTTTAACAACAAGGGTATAATCTCTAAGCTTTTATCTGAGTGCTTGTTTGATTAAAAATCTTGGATTGGATTTGAAGTTTTGGATTGATTATGTATTCTAGATTGCTTGATGATTAAGAGGTTATTTCTTCATTTTCATTCAGGGAAATACTTTCTCGTCATTTTTTACTTTTATCTTCATTGAAATTTTGATTTCGGTGTTTGTTGAAGGCATACATGTTTTTTGGATTACTTGTCCTTTCTCTGTCATGCCCTTGATCTGGTCTTAAAAAGGAAGAATTTGAAGTTATCCATTCTTTTGAATAAACATGCATAAGAAAATTTATTGCATTTAAGAGAAGAGAACATTAAAGAACTTCATTGTTTATTGGTTGTTTGAAATTGTGTTCATTTAAAGAAAAAGGAAGCATATTTCATAGTTTACATCATTCCAGAAACACCTTCTCCCTGCTATAGATAGAATTCATTGAACGAAAATATGCATCATTAATTTCTATTTTCATATTGTTGGGTCAAGGTATACATCAGTTTCATTCCCGTCTCCCTCTTGAGTAACAACAACCTTTAAAAATATTGCGAAAATCCAAAACTTAATTAGTAATTTTTTCTAGGGATCTTTTACACGAACATTAGCTAGGCTAGAGATTTGGAATAGGTGGTGAGACACACTCTTTGAAGCAAAAAACACACAATATCATCTTGTGATAGGGAGTGTTAAATTCCATTTGCAACATTTTTTCCTGAGAAGCCCTTCTCACACAAGGGTCAAACCTGAGGTCGCATTGAGATTGGTAGATTTACTCACCCTGCTTTGTTGATCTCGGTGTAGAGATTGCGCGTATTATGGGGGTTTCTTGAAGGTATACCCACAATGATGAGTGGAAGCCTCTCTATTTGATTTCGGTTTAGATACCCTACCCTTGCACATGGATCAGACTATCGACTGTCTCCACATGTATCATTGTTGTTTTTGGTAGCCTTAGTTTCCTATCTTCTTATGTTCTTACACGATGTGAATGTGGAGGGGCAAGTCTTCATGGTACCTGGAATCGACATTGGCTAGACTCACTTGGGCTCCTTGGAGGGTATACCCATGATTATGTGTGGGAGCTTGCACCAAGGTGTAAGTCCGTTAAGTAGGCCGTCAACATAACTTTTCCACCCCACCCCAGCCCGTTCTTGTCTCGACTTCACGACGTTGGATTTCATCACCAACTAGTGACTTCGGAATAAGAAGGTTTTGTTTGCTTGTTTTTAATTCCTAGATTATACTAGAGAGTGTTGTTTGTTTACATAGTTGGCCATAGATTTTGTTTCATAAAAATTTTGGTTCGACCAACATTGACCCTCCATGCCATTCATGTAGGATGCAAGGACTACCCCCAGAAGATCTGAGAGTTTCTCAACCCTTGCTTCCTAATCCACCGGAGGACTCTCCTCAACAGAGTGAGATCCAAGACCACATACCTTCACAAGAGGATAGAACTGACTCTTTAGAATTTTTTTGAATCGTTTATGATTCTTTGGACACTTTCTACTTGCCTCCTGGATACGAGAGAATTATTATCTGACTAAACTCGTACAAAGAACTTTTTGTTAACACTTCTCGAATACCAACTGGAATCCATGTTGGCCTTGAAAACGAGGATCCTTTTTGGACCACTGACATATCTCAAATTCCAACTTTTACACGGAACCCTCCCGACTCAGAGGCAAAATCTGAGATACCTGTTGTTTCCGAACCACCCAAGACATCTATTACATTTATGATACCTTTAGATCACTTTAAAAATACAACTTGCTATTTATTCATTGGTTCAAAAGTTTGTCCTATATCAACTATCCCTCTTCAGCAGGCCCATTCCAAAATGGTCCCAAACACTACGATTATTCCCACCAGGAATACAGTGGCTAGCCAACCTCCTATTGGTACACCACGTTCATCTAGACAAACCTATCACTCCCTCTTGGGTATAATTCCTTGAATTCCTCTATCCCCATTCCTACCCAAGTTCCATTTGGAGCTTCTGGAGTCTTTACTCCTCCTGGGTATAACGATGCTTCCATTTCTATTCTGACACCATCCTAGTTCCTCTCTGGAGGGTCTTATCCACCTTTATAGGAGGATTTGGACCTAGTGGCTCTACCACCTTTGGAATTTCTACTCCGTTATTAACTTTTGGTTATCAGATTCCTATTGGGGTACAATATAAACTAGGGGAGGAAACTCAATTTGGAGGTCAAACCCAATTTGGAGCATCATCCTCACCTGAAGGAAAACCCCCACTCAGAGGATATAATCAACAATATGGACAGAACATCCCCGGATCACTGGCTCAGTATTGGAATCTTCTTCTTCAAGGAAACCCACAATAATCCGGGAGGCAACAACCTCAAGTTATCTCTTTTATACCCCCTAGTTTGGGCCATTCATACCTCGGTTCTTCCAATCCCATTTGGGGTTCAAACGTTCAATCTAGTGTCCCTCCCCAAGGAAACATCCCGAATCAGTACAACCCTATGGGATATATGCCTCTGCACACACGTCTGAATATGTTAGGACCTTCACCTCACATACATATTGCTTATGGTCCTACTGGTATACCAATGGGACTCCCTCCCCAAATTCACCAATATCCTCATGTGAATAGACAATTTCCCTTTTTAGCCACTTTGGATCTACCTGATTTGTCTAGAATCTTGAATGATCCTATCCTACATTCTCCCCATTGACCCATTATACCAACCAAATTACTGTCCAACATCCCAAAATTTGATGGTAAACCGGGAGACGATATGAACAACCATGTCATGACTTTCCACCTTTTATGTTCATCCAACTCTTTGATGGATGATTCCATTCGGTTAAGACTCTTCCAATGAACTCTCATGGGTTTGGCTACAAAGTGGTATACAACAAGGTTTCTTCACTAACTTTAATACCCTAGCCATGGCTTTCCTTACACACTACCAATTACCAATCCATTAGGAAACATGAACCAAGATCCTGAGTTCCTTCAAGCAAACATTTGTTACACATTATTTTGGTCACTCTGATGATGACTTTATAAGCATGTAATTAGGCCCTCAAAATCATCTTTTCCCTGAGAAAAGTGACTATTTTCCCCCTTTGCAAGACTAATTTTTAGAAGGACATCATAGGCTAACCATAGTGTACAGTGAGGAAATCAAATATTTCCACAGACTGCTCTATAGCTGGCCTACGAGATTTCTGGGGGTTGTTATATAGGCAGGGTGCGACGACATTTGAAAGCCAAAAGAGGAAAGTGGTTCAAGAAGTTTCTAGAAGGGGAATCTTCTGGAATGTGAGGTGGCATCCATATGGTTATGATCCTACTGACTTCTTTTATCTAGTGGGATCATCCTCATCCCTTTAACCACTTCAAATTCTCCTATATAATAATGGGATTCTCATGGAAAAGGTTAAGCACAATGCAAAGTTGAGAACATGATTGCTAGAAGAATAGGCTGGAGATTGTGTGAAGAATACTATTTCAGTTGATGCTTGAGGTCTACATTTACCCATCAAGATTTTGAATATCACCTTCATGCAAAATCTGGAACAAATATTTGTGTGTGTTGGAACAAAGGACCACTAAAAGGGAACTTGTGACATCAAGGCATTTTGGTTGTATCTTCCACTTTTGTTTAATATAATACAATGGCATGTTTATTTCACATAAGATTATTCTCATTTTATTACATGACTCCTTGATCACATGTTTAAGTTTTCATTGAATCTATCATAGTTTCTTTCACTTTGATTAGTTTGTGTCAATGCAGATTTGGTTTCACAAGAGCATCAGAGTGAAGCGGGAACAACAAAGATATAAGGAAGAGATCTCAAAGGTAAGTCATCAATTCCTTCTTTGACACTTAAATCAATGATTATAGCTTAGGGGAAGTGTAAGGTCCTATCCTATTTTTTTTTATATCCATGTGGATCTAGGGAGATTAGTTTATGTCTGCATTTATCGATTTATCCTATAACATGCATCATGGGTGTCGGCAAGGGTCCACTTATGGGTGGAGGGAGAACAACAGAGTATGGTTGTTGATAAGGGGGAGGAGGATAACAAGGGGTTCCTCCATATATCGGTGGATATTAGGGTGTACCATACATAGGGGTTGGTTGGGTGTACAGGTTGTGGTGTGTTGTGGTACCAATCAATCCATCCACTGAGTGAGACATCCCAGGTTTGTCTTGGTCGAATGGTACGGGTCTTGGGGTGTCCAGTAGTACCGTATATAAGTATCCATACTATGAATACAAGAGGTCATATTGTTGAGCCTTATTGATGTCTTCCTCTTCATTTTGGGGGAAGGTGGAGGCCACATCCTTGGAAAGAAGAGGGACGAGTGATCTGAGAAACCAATCGAGGCATTGTTTCTTGGTGGTTTATGCTTTGCATAAACCATGTCACCAACACCATTCGTGAATGTGGTCAATGATATGTGTGGCTGAGAATTGTTTACACTCAGAGAGTAGTTCAAGACCATTGTCATGGCAGATCGGTATTTGAAAGAAGGTCAAGAATGTTTTGGCCAATAATTCAAAAGTCACATGAGACCCTGATTTTTCATCTAAATACCACTTGGTTGATGGACTTGTGAGTATGCATTGAAATAACCTTAATCATATGGAGTCATCCATGATATTGTTTGAATAGCACCATAAGTGGAAGGTCCTGATATGATTGGCGGGATCTTCTCCCGCCTTCCCTTCAAACTTGGGAATGTCTAAAAGTAGTTTAGTAGACATTGCAGACCATATGGGGTCATGCAATATAGGATCGTTGGTGAGTTTACTCATATCCAATATGTTGAGGGATGCCAAGTATGGTATCTAGAGTGGTGGTGGAGGATTAGTTCCAGCCATGGTGTGAGTGGTTTGTGTACCTGACCCGTAAGGGGAGTTAGGTGGGGTTGTACTTCCCCCTTGGGAAGAAGTTTGTCCCCTGCTTCCTTGTAAAGGAGAGCTAGTGGACAGTTGGCCTTGGGAATTGGATCCAAGTAAAGTGGAACCAAGCAAAGTTGATCCCAATATAGTATCACTCACGGGGGTGTGAGAGGGTTGTGCCGATGAGTTGGAAAGACTAGGAACTCCTCCTAGAAGAGAAGAGAGGTTTTGCAAGCATTTGTAATGGCAGGGATTCTATGGGTCCCCTACAATGTCCAAATGGCAAAGTGAATGTGTGCAAATTTTGATGAGAGAAATAAATGAACAAGAGTCTTTGTATAACTTGGAACTTCACAATATATCTCACCAATCGCATGTAGTTACAAGAGCATCATACATAAATCAATTGGAAAGAAGCATACATGTGGGTAGGTGGATTTAGTTTAAACAAATTCTCATGTACTAAGAAGACGTAATGTCCTTCCTCTCAAATAGAACTGGACTTTCCAATAGCACTCAACAGTGGGGTTTGAAGCCGCAAGAGCAGGAACTAGTGAAGGATGAAATAATCAGTTATAATGAGGGGTAGAGGGTGCATATCCCAAAAGAGTTGGCGATATTTCTCAATATCCACACAAATTCTAATCAAGGTGCAATTACAGCCCACAATTTCCACCTGGGTAGTAGGGATGATTTTAAGGATGGAAATTTATTTTAAAATATAGAAACCTTGGCGAATCTTAATAATCCTTCATATGCCAACTATAAATGTTTGGCGATATTTTTATAAAAAAATTCAAATTTCTAAGGATTTTATATAGTTTGTATAAGCTTTTGGCGATTTTTAAGGTAAAGTAATATTATCCTATAGAATTTGGGTGAATCATTTTTAGAATAGCGAATCCTTTTTTGGGGAAAACCATGGAAAATTAGCCCATGAGAGAAATTTAGCCGCTAAAATCATCCCTGTTGGGTAGATGTCCTAAAATTTGGCCACTAGGTACCTCGGTCAAAGTGCGACATTTAGATTTTCAACCTTAGAAATAGGTCACGGGATAGATCCTGTGCAAGAGGTGGGTGCCTCAAGGGGGGATGCACAAAATAGTCGTACCTCATCCTTTGACCCTTCAAGGGTATCTCCCTACCTTATGGTGTACAAACACTTGACATGGAGGATTGTTCGCATAGGGGTAGACCTAGGGTTCAGCTCTAACAACGCACCAACAATCCCTAACTACTATCTCTTTCGGAAACACCTGCGAAGTAGATGCAGTCTCACTCGAATTAGCAATAGGGGGTTGCAGGACACATGTGTCTACAACTAGAGGAAATACAAAGTGGATCCAAGGAAATAAAACAAAGCAACCTAGTATTCTTTATCTCCTCTAAGCCTATTGCACGAGCTATATCTCATATCTAACACAATGATGCAATAAAAAAATAACAAAAGGAAAAAGAACACGATATCAATCATACAGAAAAACAAGATATACGTGGTTGTTAGGGTCCTAACCCACACATAGGTAGAGAAATATATTCAGATGTAATAAAGGTCAATACTAATAAGGCCTTTCAATAAAATAGAATAAGGCGAATGTAAGAATACCTAATAGAAGCTTTTGCTTCTAGAAGGATCTTCCTCTAGATGCTTCTCTTGATAAACATATGTAGTATAAATAAGGGTCAAGGGTATGAAAACACTAGCTTGGAGATTATTGTAACAGAGCGTTGCTCGACTGGAGGTTGCCCCCTCGAAGAGGCCCATGAACATTGCTTTCTGAATCAAAGTGTTATTTTTGTTGTTGTTCTTATATCATTTCTATGTTATTGTGGATATTATGCTGGTTATATTACTGTTATTCTTCCATTTCTTGCATTTTATTTCTATTCTGCATACTTTTTATATCTGGTATATTACAAGTGGTATCAGAGCACTTTCCTTGGCAGAAATTGTGGGAATTTTTTTTCAGGGTAGAGACGTATTCCGACGTCTTTAAGCCACAAAGATCTATCGTTACGTGAATAAACCCGCGGTTGAGGGATTCATACACGTAGGAAATACAAGTGGTTCTTAAGCACACATCCATTGGCCACCCTTGTAACCCCTGTTGGTACCCCTTCAAGTGGTAGCACATCAGACAACACCTGTGTATGGATAAGCCTAGATTTCATGAAGCCCTCTTTAGATAAACTGACCAGTC